>APFE030378434.1:108441-169950 GCA_000404065.3 Pinus taeda | reverse complement strand
ACTGTTTTTACTTTGGTTGACTTTTGAGGCATTTAAATGATGGATTTTTGTGTAATTTTCATGGCACTTAGATACTTTTACTCTCCTTGAACACTTCTAGAAGTTTCCTTGATGTAAATGGTAAATATTTAATGCATGGATAGGTTTCCTAATTTTTAGAGGCAAGTTGTTTTTTGACTGCCTATTATCTAGTGATTTGTTTAGAATTAGTTGAAACAGCTCCTAGGAAGCTGAGCTCGACCCCTAGAGGTGGGGAAAGGAGTTAGATCTTCTATATTATGCCTTCTCTTACTCATTTTCATGGTTGGACTCTTGAGGGAGAAGCTCTATTGTATTTTTACTTGTATCTCTGCAATTTGAGGAAAAGGAAGGCCAGGGTTTTGCAGACATCATTGTGGATTCTTTTGGATTATTGTGCTGATGGTGTGTTTCCTACTTGTCATTGTAAGTTTTTTTATGTGTTCCATCTCTTATTCTATTGCTGCTAATTAAACAAAAGAAGTGATAAAGTTTGAATTCATGCATGCCATGCTCAGCTTTCAATTTTGTTTAATATTTATGTTTTCCACTGTCTAGAGAGGATTCAAAGTCATTGTTTGCCCTCTTTAGCCTCTCTTATTTTCTCCTTGATCATCCATCTCAGCTAAACGCATCAGCACAAACTCCTACCTTGCCCCGAAGACCCACCTGCAAAAACTGAGCTCAATCCCCGCACCCTGAATTGCACTCCCTCCAATTGCCACCAAAAACCCCAAAAACTTTAAATCAACCCTCCTAATCAGTTTACTAGCCTAATATCTGTGTTACCTTGATTGGTCATCTCTTCCCATTGAAAATTTAACGAGATTGACAGGAGAGAGCCTTCTCATACCCCGTAGGGCTAGCTACGAGGTGAAATGGTTTGATGTGGCCTTGAAGGTTTACCTTTCTCAGCCTGAGGTGAAATCTCAAGTGCTAACAGCCACTACGAAGATCCAGAAGGGGGAACCTGAAGATCCAGAGGAGGATGAGCGTCTCTTCCACTCCCAGATGTGGGTAAAGGGCTCCCCGTTATAGTTCATTGTCGATAGCGGAAGCCAAAAGAAACTCATTTCAGCAGAGGTCGTGAAGCAGTTGGGCTTACCGACCACAGCACATCCACAACCGTACACCATCGGGTGGCTTCACCAAGGATGGGATCTTTGCGTGAGCCGACAATGTCACCTTCCGTACAACATCAAGCCCTTCACGGATGGGGTATTGTGTGACATTTCTCCCTTGAAGTTTGTGATGTATTATTAGGACAACCATACTTGTGGAAGCGACATGTTGTGTATGAATGAAGGCCCTGTGCTGTTATTATTACTTTGGGAAATAAGTTGTACAGGATAACGGAGGTAGCACCACCTACCACCATCTCTTTGGTTACTGCAAAACAATGCAGTAAGCTCATTTCCAAAACTAAGATTTTTTTTTTTGCTGATGATACGCCCTCAAGGAAAGAAGAAGACGGTGGCCACAACCTCCCCACAGGGCCCCTCCGCACGACAACTACAGATGGACAAGGTTGTGGAGGAGTACGAGGACATCTTCACCTTCCCCGCAGGGGTTCCTCTACATTGTCAGGTCAAGCACTCCATCGATCTGACCCTAGGTGCGCCACTACCCAATGGACCAATCTATCGGTGCTCCGTTCTGGAGAATGATGAATTGAAGAGGAAGATTCAGGATCTGCTGCAGAAAGGTCACATCCATCCGAGTTCATCACCCTGTGGGAGCCCGATCATGTTGGTACAGAAGAAGGATGGGACTTGGAGACTCTATATTGACTATCGGGCATTGAACAAGATAACTGTCCGTAATAGGTACCTAATCCCATGGATTGATGACCTCCTAGACCAATTGAAGGGGGCCAAATATTTCAGCAAGATCGATTTGAAGTCAGGATATCACCAGGTACCAATCGAACCCTTCGATGTGTGGAAGACTGCCTTCAAAGCCAAGGAGGGCCTTTTCGAATGGTTGGTTATGCCTTTCAGATTGACGAATGCTCCTGTAACCTTCATGAGGTTAATGGATGACATCTTGTGTCCATTCACCAACTCATTTGTAGTGGTATACTTATTTGTAGTGGTATACTTGGATGACATCCTAATCTTCAGCTAGAGTTGGGAAGAGCACCTCCACCACATTTGCTAGGTTCTCCAAACACTGCGACAACACAAGTTATGTGCCAATTTGGAGAAATGCACTTTTGGCATGACCCAGGTTCAGTATTTGGGATACATTATTGATGAACGAGGGGTGCATGTGGATCCAGCCAAGATCCAAGTCATTCAGGATTGGCTAGCTCCAACCACTCTAATAGAGCTTCGTAGCTTTCTAGGTCTTGCCAACTTCTACCGTAGGTTCGTGTTGGGATTTTCTCATATCAATTGGCCCTTGAGTCAAGTCACCAAGGAAGGAGTGAAAGCAAAATTCTTTTGGTCTGAATCTCAACAGAAGGCATTCACAGATTTGAAAGATCGCCTCTACATGGCACCCGTGCTCGCATTACTAGACTTGCAACAACCATTTGAGGTTGAGACAGATGCCTATGAATATGCTATTGGGGCAGTCCTTACTCAACATGGGCATCCAGTGGCATATCACAGTGAGACACTTTCAGACACAGTCCAGAAGTATCCCACTTATGACAAAGAGATGTATTCCATTGTGTAGGCCTGTCGACAATGGAAGCATTGCATTTTGGGCAAGGAAACGATCATCCACACAGACCACCTACCCTTGTAGTTCATACAGACCCAAGGGAAATTACAAAATGATCGCCATCAGAAGTGGTCCACATACCTGCAACAGTTCCATTTGAATATCAAGTATAAGAAGGGCAGCACCAATAATGTTGCAAATTGTCTCCGTCGACCACCGATCATGGCGTTAACCACTGTGCTCAACTCTTGTGGGCACGAGACTTCTGATTGGCCACTTCTCTACAAAAGCAACCGAGAATTCAACCACACATACCAGACACTCTTGGAGGGTTAGCATGTTCCAGATTTTCACCTCCAGAATACTTTGTTATGCCATGTGGGTCCCCTTTGTGTTCCTTCAAGCGAGCGTGCCAAGATGATTTGGGAAGCACACCACAGTCGGGCTGCTGGGCATTTCGGGGTTAAGAAAATGGTGGCAGTATTGCAGAAGTATTTCTATTGGCTGAATCTTCAACATGATGTCGGGAAGTACATCAGATCATGCACTGCCTGTGCCATTGCCAAACCGACCATCAAGAAGTAAGGCCTCTATACCCTGCTACCTACCCCTAGTCGACTTTGGGAATCCATCTCCATGAATTACATGTCAGGTCTTCCTTCCACTAAGCATGGAAACGACTGTGTTTTTGTGGTCGTCAACAGGTTCTCAAAGATGACCATTATGGTGGCCTACAAGAAGAATATCACAGTAGAAGCCACTGCTAAACTCTTCTTTGAACGAGTGTGGGTACACTTTGGGATCCCACAGTCTATCATCTCAGATCGGGACAACAGGTTCCTTAGTACATTTTGGTCCAGTCTCTGGTCGATGCTGGACACTAAACTCACTAAGTCCACAACCTTCCATCCTCAAATTGTTGGCCAGACAGAGGTTGTCAACAGGATGATCGTACACATTCTGCGCATGTACAACTCAAAGCATCCACACACATGGGACGAGAGCCTCCCTTATGTTCAGCACAGCTAAAACCGAGCTCTCCACAACTTGACTGGCCACAACCATTTTCAGGTGGGCTTGGGATTCCAACCATTATGTCCCATTGATGTGGCCATGCCATTTGCAGCTACTCACGCAAATTCGGCTCATGTCGTGTCCGAAACAGATAAGGCAACCAGCTTCATTGAGCACATCCAACATATTCACCAGTAGGTCCATGACATTCTAGAGAAATCAAATGCCAAGTACAAGCAGCGACATGATCAACATCGGGTGCCACACAAATTTCAGGTGGGCGACAAATTTTGGTTGCATTTGCAAAAGCAACACCTTACCGGAGCCTATCGGAAACTCAGACCACTCCAATATGGTCCTTACACCTTACCAAGGCTGTGGTAGACAATGCATTTGAGCTCAACATTCCCCCATTCCTTGGCTTGCACCTAGTGTTCAATGTGGATCGCCTTCGGCCATACTTTCCACCATTACTAGACACATCCGACATTGCAGAACAACTCACACCCACAGAGTTAAATCCAGATTGCATAGAACAAGATGCAACTGATCGGATCATGGACACATAGATCAGGCGCACTCGTTAGCAGAATATCCAACTATATCGAGTTGTCAAAGCAGGCCAACTCCTTCACCAGGGCAATTGGCTCACCAGGGACCAAGTTCAACAGAAGTTTCCTCATCTCATGGAGGAACTCAACGCAATGGGGACCATTGCTTCCTCAGGGGAGAGGAATGATCCAGGTGGATATTGGTGGCCACCTTCCAAGTCGACCTGGACCCCCACCATTGTTTCTTTCATCTTTTCAGTTTCCTTAATTGTAGCACAATTTACTATTTTTAGCAGTTTTTTTCGGGGCTTGAACTTCCGGAGCCGTTTTGAGGCCCTAAACGACGTTTTTTTGGGAAAACTGGGAGCAACATGGGTCCATGGACTGATGTTTCTCTTCCCAAAGTTGTAGTCCTCAAATAGATCTTTCTAACGAGATATTGTACGCGTCAAACAGAGATCGTATGCCAAAGTTACCACCCTGGGAAGTTGATGTACCAATTTACCCAAACGGGGCCCACAATTTGGCGTTTCATCTTCTAGGGTTAGGTTTTTGGATGTTGATGGTTTTCCATTATTTCTCAACAATAAATAGGCCTTTGAGCCTCATTGTAACAGAGTTAAGAGGCATGTAGCCGCCACATCTCTTCTTAGAGATAAGCTACCATTGCCCTAGCTGGTCTATTTCCATTCCTGTTTGTAAGCATATTTCAGTATTTTATATTAATGAAATGAAGTATTATTTCCATTGCATGTTTGTGTTTATGGTTATCTCTATAATTTGTTGCGTTCCTGTTTAAATCTGAATCACCTATTGTAGGTTCAAAATTTTGATACAAGGGACGAAATTTCAAAATTGACCAGATCTGGAAGGATTTGACTTGAGTTGACTTTGAGTTGTTGGAAGAGATTGGAAGGAGGGATAACTTGGGTCTTGTGGGAGGTCTCGGTATTTGATTTTGGGTTTTGAATTTCTCATTTGATTTGATTCTATAAGAAGAGAATATTTGACTAGGTTTCCCCTTGGAGGGGTTTTCCCCTGTCTTGGAGCCTACATATTGTGTTCATTGTCTTTTGTGATCTTCATGGTTTATGGTTTTGGTAATTGTTTGATGAAAATAACATAATAAAAGTAATAATAAGCCAACATATATTCACAATAAATTATCAAGTAAAAGAGAAATCATCCTAATTGTTTCCCTATTGATTTCTCAACAAGATCTACGATGTCGATGACAGTAATTCCCTTATGTAGGGTAGCAAGAATAACCTACGATGCCTTTGCAAACGAATGCAATTCCATACTAAAAAATTGTCTGAAGGGGCCCTATAAGTCCGATGCCATCTTGCATGAACAGGTTCATTATATTGTCAACAAATGTGTCAAGGGGAAACTAATAAAACTAGTATGTGTATTTGTAGGCAAAGAATAGCTGGAAGCAATGATGGTGGGAAAGAATCTTGTGGACGTTGTCATCTCCCGGTGTAACAACCTCGGGTTAAAATTTCATGTAATAAAAGTTAATAAAGACAAAATAAGACCACGTTCAAGGGACACTTATTCCAAGTTGAATGTTGGGAAAAAATATCCTAATTTGCATCACTTGATGTGTTTATGGCTAAGGGGAAATTGTCAAAGGCAATGACAATGACTTTGAAAAGGAAAAATGGAATTTTTGGCATTTTATTTATGAAAATAAATGAAATTAAGAGGAAAGGAAGGTGAAAGGTCACAGGTTGCATGTGAGGAGGAAAATGAAAGAAAATAATGGAAAATTGATGAAATTAGAGACAAGAATAATAAAAATACATCAGAGCATCAGTTGGTAGCCTTTTGTTAGTTCAATTTTGGAATTAGTCTCAGAGAGGAGAAGAGCACCAAGAGGAGAAGGAAAGAAAGCAAGGAAAGGAAGGACAAGAAAAGCAAAGGATCAAGTAACTTCAGTAGAAATACTTGCAGGTAACAGATTGCATCTATGATTTCCTAGCTAGTTTTGACATGCATGGTATGTGCACATTGGTATTTTGGTTCTTTTCTTGTCATTGGCATGGATTTTTTTGGGTTTCGACAGTGGAGTTTAGCCTAACCTTTCCATTTCTAGATAGCCATGGAGTGATGGGACTTTTCTCGATTTGAGCTTTGGATTTACATAAGATTTTGGATCGAAATGAGGTGGTCTTAGGAAAATTCCCAAAGGCCTAGGAATCCCTTGACTGATAATGGAGGTATACACGGTAAAGCTTTTGGGTGGAGATGGGAAAATTCCTCTAGGTATTGGAGAAGAATTTCTGAGGCATCCAAGCTCGGTTTGGTTTTGTGATCTCGGCACTAGTTTAGGTGAGGTCACGGTATGGTGAGGGTGGACGTGGTTTAACATTTGGATTCCCTTGGTTGTTTATGGATTGGTTTATCCCATGAGAACCCACATTCATGCTTGGAATATGACACGTGGGCGATTGGCTGAAAGAAACATTTGGTTCAACCAATCTATGGTTGGGTGGTACGTGGAAGTCCCAAACCTGGTTGGCTTTTGCCTATGTCTAATAAGAGCTAATTTTCTCTTGATTTTGATGAGTAAATGTACTTGTTATTATGTGACTTTAATGATTGTTCTCTCATTGTTATTTATCTGGTTATATGTTGGTTATAAGCATGGTTATTTGATAGTTCTTTGTCATGGCTCTTTCCATGTTTTTATTTGTAACTGAATTAATTATGCATGAAAGACCTAATTGATGTTATGACAACTAATGTGAGAAGGTAGTGATCCTTCTTGTTAAAACTCAAATAAGTTTTCAGCTTCTTATGTTCAAACTTGCATTCATGACCTGTAGGTTGCAGATTTACGAAGTGTTTGACAAAATGTCAATCCCAGTTGGGGAAGGCCAGGTCATGTTCTGGTTTTAGTTTTGGTTTACAAGCATTATTTCTATGTCTTTTATGAATTCTGGAAGTTTCATGGAGTTTTGGGCAAAGAATGGGTCTTAGCCCTAGAAAATAGCCTTAAATCTCGCAGTTGCTAGCATAACACTGACAAAAAAAGGCCATAGTCGCACTCAGGAAGGCTCATGAGAGTGACTGGAGGCTCTCAGTTGCTTGGAGGGCTTGGGAAGGGAGCAACTGGGGCTCTAGGTCAGTGAAAAAGAGAGTCATCTCCAAGGTTGGACACTTGGAGGGGTTGGCTTGCTCCAGAGGTATTGTAGACCCTGAGGGAAGTTAGTAAAGTCTCAAGTTGTCAACTCCATTTCCTTAAGGTCATATATGAGTTTGAGTCTTATCATAGTGACCCTCAACTCATGTTTACCCCAGGCAAGCCAGTGAAAGTGGGTAAATGTGGGAGGAGACAGTTACAGGGTGGTATCAGAGTAGATTGCTATCTCTTGGGTAAAGTCTGATGTTGTCAAGGTTATGGTTGTCATGCATGGGGTTATGGTATACAATTGGTATGGTCATGCATGATGTTGTTATGTTGTTATTATGATGTGTTGATATGATTATATAGATATGCTTATGATTGTAAATGTACGTGGTAATGTGGATTGATCTTGCTGATGAGATAAGCCTCCCCTAAACATCACTAAGGTATGGATTTGATTTTGGTATCTATTTGGTTTATCTAACATGGTACACTTGCAGGAAGAAGAGAATCAAAGATGACGAGGAAAATGGTAGACTACAGTTCACGCGACTCTCCCTATAGATCAGTTGGGAAGCAAGGAGAAGATTATTATCGTGATGTAGTTGATACATTGAGGAGCTTGAGAGCAGAGATCAGAAGTTGCAAAGCAGAAAATGACAGGTTGGTTGAGGCTCAAGAAAGACTTGCAAGGGCTCAGGAGAAGCAAGTAGAGGTTAATGCAACAATCCTTTAGAGCTTGTCAGAGTTGCAGAAACAGGGACAATTGAGGATCAGTAAAAAATAGGAAGAGGAAACTAATGGAGCCTATGATAGAAGGTCTCGGTCCAGATATAGGTTGATAGAGGGTACATAGTTATAGGTGGCAGATCATTGGATACACCTGATAGGAGACATCATCCCAATCATCACCGTCATCATCCTTATAGGAGGGGTGAATACTTACTTGAGGAGTTCAAGAAATTCAAGCCTCTTAGATTTGATGGAGAGATTAAGAAGGCAGAAGATACAGAGGCATGGTTGCTTAGGATGAATAAATTCTTCAGATTGTATAACTACTATGAGAACATGAAAGCCAATATAGCCACCTTCAGCCTTAAATGGAAAGTATATATTTGGTGGGAATATGTGAAGAATGTGAAGGGAATTCAGGAAGACAAGTTGATTTGGGAGGAGTTTGAGAGACTCTTAAAGAATAAGTACTTGTCGGAGAGCTACTATGATGACAGAGCTAAGTATTTTTATGAGCTGTAGATGGGTTCTATGACAGATGATGAGTACACTAGCAGGTACATGGAGCTGTTGAGGTATGTGCCTTATCTCAAGGATGAGAAGGCTAAGATCCATAGGTTCGTCAGTTGGTTGCCAACAACATATAGAGTCCATGTTGGGTTTGATGAGTCTAAATCGCTAGAGGATTCCATCTGAAATTGAAGCATTATTATGAGCAGTCAAAGCACAAACCTGAGCCTAAACATGAATTGAAGGGAAATGAGAAAGTTAAAGGAATGTGGGCACCAAAGTGGGGAAGACCTCAAGATGCAGGTGAGAAAGAAAATATGGTTCCTTACAAGAAGTTCAATGCAGTTGAGAGGGGACATGGGCTGCAACTTGGAGAGCAACAAACTAGAGGTGATGGTAGAGGACCATCGCAGTTTTGGATATGTGGCAAAGATCATCGTAAGAAGGATTTTCCATTATACCAGGGAGGTAGGCATCAGATATATGGTGCTCAGGAGGTGCAGATAGTTGGGGAAGTTGGCCATAGTATTCCTCGGATACAACAAGTAGGAATATCACTAGGCATCCATTATTGAGATGGAAGGTAAGCTATGTGGTCTAGTTATTTTTATTTTTATTGATCATGTACCTAATTATAGTTATGTTAATCTTGACCTAGTGGATAAGTGTGGATTGAGAAAATAAGTGCATGCAAAGTCTTGGTTGGTGCAGTTGGCTACAAGTACTAAGAAGAGAGTTCATCACTCTGTAAGATCTTGTGTATTCGAGTTGAGTGGTATGCTTACAACAACACATTTGAATGTATTGCCATTGGGATCCTATAGGATGTTTTGGTATGGATTGGTTGTATCATCACAAGACCAAAGTAGATTGTTATGAAAAGGCTATTGAGTGCATGGATGATAATGGGGAAAATAGAATCTTGTATGGAAAGAAGAAGCCTACATTAGTGAGGATGGTCACAACTATGTAGGCTAAGTGCAGTTGCAGGAAAGGGTGTATAATTTTTGCAGTTCATATTTCTAGTGACAAGGGTAAAGATGTAGAGGATGCATAAATGTTCAAGAGGTACCTTGTATTACAACAGTTTCAGGATGTCTTTCCAGCAAATATTATAGAGTTTCCTCTCCACAGGGAACTGGACTTTGCTATTGAGTTGGTATCAAGGTCAACACCAACATCAAAAGCACCTTATAGGATAAGCACACCACAGTTGGTGGAGTTGAAGTTGCAGTTGAAGGAAATTCTTAATAAGGGATACATTTGGCCAAGTGTATTGCCTTGGGGTGCACCAATATTGTTCATGAAGAAGAAGGATGGTAGTCTCAGGTTGTGCATTGATTATAGACAACTGAACAAGGTGACAATCAAGAATAGATATCCATTTCCGAGGATTGATGACTTGTTCAATTAGTTGCAGGGAGCAACAATGTTCTCAAAGATTGACTTGAGATCAAGATACCATCAAGTACGCATCAAAGAAGAGGACATCTACAAGACTGCCTTTAGGACTAGGTATGGGAATTATGAATTTGTTGTAGTTCCATTCGGTTTGACTAATGCTCCAACTACTTTTGTGTGATTGATGAATAATGTGTTGTGCCCTTATCTAGACAATTTTTGTATTGTATTCATTGATGACACCCTAATATATTCTAGGAATGTGGAAGAGCATGTTGAGCATTTAGCAACAGTTTTGAGGTTGCTAAGAGAACATCAATTGTATGCCAATCTTAGCAAGTGCAATTTGTTTCAGACAGAGGTGCAATACTTGGGATACGTTGTCTCCAAGGAAGGGATAGTGGTAGATCTAGAAAAGGTAAGAGCTATCATGGAATGGGAAACTCCTAGCAATGTGGATGAAGTCAGATCATTCACTAGGTTATTAGGTTACTATAGGAGGTTCATCAGTAAATTCTCACACATTGCCTACCATATTACATCACTATAGAGGAAAGGTAAGAAGTTTAAATGGAAAGAGGAGTGTGTAACCAGTTTTGAACAGTTAAAGCAGCTGTTGATGAATATTCCAATGTTAAATATTACAAATATTGATAATTAGTTCATAATGTGCATAAATGCTTGCAATAGAGGGATTGGTGGAGTCCTTATGTAGGAGGGACGATGATATGCTATGAGTCCAGGAAACTGAATGAACACAAGCAGAATTATCCGACTCATTATCTTGAGTTGGTGACTATTATTCATGCCTTGAAGATGTGGAGACATTATCTTCTTGGAAGAAGGTTTGTGTTGATGAGATATCACAATGGGTTGAGATATCTATTTGACCAATTGAATCTGAATTCTAGACAAGCTAGATGGTTGGCCACAATCAATGAGTTTGACTTCGATATCAGATACATTAAGGGTAAGGAGAGCAGGGTTCTAGATTCTCTCGGTAGGAAAGTGCAGTTGAACCATGTTGCAACAGTGAGCTCATATGGGACAGATCTAGAGGATCGTATCTCACAGGTAGGACAATATGAAGACAACTACATGGAGCTTATGCATAGGCTATAACAGGGTACATGTGACCAGGATGTAGACTAGAATCTCATGGGAGATGGCTTGGTGAGATTTAGGGACATGATCTATGTGTCGGATGACAGTGAACTCAAGAAACTTATCTTGAGGGAGTTTCATGTAAATCCATATTCAGGTCTCCCATGATATCAGAAGATGTTGACAATAATGAAGAAGTTATATTATTGGTTGAATCTGAAGAAGGAAGTGGCAGAATTCGTGGCTAGATGTTTGGATTGTTATCAGGTGAAAGCAGAGTGTAAGCATCCAGGTGGGTTGCCTTAGCCTATTCCTATTCTAGAATGGAAATGGGAGGTCATTTCCATGGATTTCATTACAAGTATTCTGAGGACATCGAGGCAACATGATTCTATCATGGCTGTAATAGATAGGATGATCAAGGTAGCTCACTTCATTCCAGTAAATACTACCCATTCAACTAGTGAGGTAGCATAGGTCTTCATTAGGGAGATCATGATGCAAGGCTGGCCTGCAAAACCAGGATCTTTTAAAATCTCTCTCGTGGAAACTTGATTGGCTCACAATGATCATAAGACTATTAAATCTCATATGAAAGCTTTCAAACCATCACCGTAGAATTCAAACCATCCAACAGTTGAATCGCTATGTGATGTGGGAAAACAGAGCATTCAGCGAATTCCAATCCATATTAAAGCCAGCATATTATCCCTGATAAATGTTAAAAGCTCTGAAAGTTATAGACAATACATATGCACACAAATCACTGAAATAATTAATTAAGAAATAAATTATTTACAAGAGAAATCATGGCCTATCAGGCTCTTCTTCTTCATACTCACTCATTCTCTCTCACTCTGATCTCCAATGCCTTTGAGGCTACATAATTTATCAAACTTAGCATGATCTAGAATCACTCAACTAAAATCTCTAAGATTCTACATGCAATGCATACATATGGCAAAAAACATCTCCTCAGCTTTATTCCATCTTTTTCCCTATTCTAAAATAGAAAAGCTTTCCTTATCAATTAATGGTCCACATCCATTCCTTTTATGCCTAAAAGCTCTCCTAATTTATTTATTTATTTTGAGAATATCTAATTAATCACACTTAAAAGCCTAAAGATTAAACTGACTTGTAATTTAGGAAACTAATTCCACAAATGCATGAACCCCTATGTCTATTATTTACAATAATTTCCCTTTGGGCTAAATGCTCCCGCATCAGACTCCCAAGGTAGAAAAATTTCATGATCTCCTGATCATTATGTGTTCAGATCTAGGTTTGCCTGGATCCCATATCTTGTGTTGCAACTTTCCATTTGCTGCTGCTTCTGTCTGTTGTTCTTCTCCAGGTCTCCACACTTTATGCTGCCTTGCTCCACTAGCTGCACTCTTGCAATCTTCTACTGTCTTCCTTTTGCTGCTTCTCCTTTGTTTCATTGTTGCTGGTCTCTTCCGGGATTCCTTCATCATCATCTGCCTCATCAGTTCAATTTCTTTGTCTAACAGATTTTCTCCAGCATCTTCATTTAGACCTGTACTCACAAAACAATTGTTAGAATAAAAAATATAAGGCATTAGTGCCTCTTCTGCTGCTATCAATCCACATGTTGCTCTATTTGTCACTATGGATGTTGCTGCCGTTGTCGCCCTAGATGTTGCTACCTCCCAAACTTCCTGTCCCTCTGCAACATGCTTTGGCTCATCACCTGCAATTTCATCTGCAACTTTTTTCTCTGGTTCAGATGTCTCCAACAAATATTTCAGCACATAAGTCCTCTGTCTTTCCAACTCTCTTCTCTGGAGATCTAGTTTTCTATACAATTCAACAACTTCATTAGGAGTAGAACTTGGAAACTTCACACAATTTTCTATACCTTCAACAACTTTTGAGCAATCATCAGCTGGTCCAACATTCTGATTAGACTCCTTCGTCTTCATTTTCTCATCATCGATTTGTTCAACCTTCAGATTCAACTCTTCTTGAACAAATTCTAAAGCTTGTTCATCTCCCTGTTCTGTACCTGCAAACATACACAACTCATTAGTTTTTAAATCACAAGACTTTTTAGTCCTGACTGCTTCCTTCAACCTTTTCCTTTGATCAGATCTGCATGTGGAATCTTCAAATTCCATCTTTGGCACAAGAACTCTAAGTTCCTTTTTCAATAAGGCAATCACACTTTGCCTCAACTTCATCTTCAATGGTCGCCAAATCACTCTCTTTCCCTTCAGTGGAAAGATCGATTTTCCTTTCCGATTTTCCTGCTCTTGTAGCCATTCTTCTAGTACCTGCAACTGTACCTTTATTTCTGCAATCTCTCTTTCTCGAACCTCTGCAGTCATCTCATCTCTGTGGCATTTCTCTGAACCTCTTCTTCCTCTAGAAAACTCCTTTTGCCTCTGGCAGACTGCTTCCTCATGAATTTCTCACTCACCATGAGTTGTACTAGCCTTTGCAACAACAATCTCTCTTGCTGCCACTTACCCCACCAAGCTCTCCTCACTCAGTCTTTTGGTAAGTACTGGTTCACTGCCTTTGGAACCTCTTGAGCACTCCTCTGCTCTCTCTAGGCTATCTCTTCAACTCACCTCACACTGTAATTGTCCTCTCTATCCATCCTTTAGCTGAATGCCAGGTTCACTGCCACCTTCTCTGCAACCATAAACTTAAATCATAAATTTCAAAAAATCATCTCACCTCTAAGATCTTGTCTTCTTTCCACTTCTGCAATCCTGTTCACTTGTGTATGCTGCATATCAGATCTTCAACAAAATCTTCTTCAGTTCTTCAACAAAACCTTCTTGCATTTATTAAAAACAAAACAAACATTCTTCAATGAAAACAGAGCCAATCTCTGATACCACCTGATGCAAGGCTGGCCTGTAAAACCAAGATCTTTTAAAATCTCTCTCGTGGAAACTTGATTGGTTCACAATGATCATAAGACTATTAAATCTCATATGAAAGATTTCAAACCATCACCGTAGAATTCAAACCATCCAACAGCTGAATCGCTATGTGATGTGGGCAAACAGAGCATTCAACGAATTCCAATCCATATTAAAGCCAACATATTATCCCTGATAAATGTTAAAAGCTCTGAAAGTTCTAGACAATACATATGCACACAAATCACTGAAATAATTAATTAAGAAATAAATTATTTACAAGAGAAATCATGGCCTATTCATGGCCTCTTATTCTTCACACTCACTCATTCTCTCTCACTCTCTGATTTTTTTCAATGCCTTTGAGGCTACATAATTTATAAAACTTAGCATGATCTAGAATCACTCAACTAAAAGCTCTAAGATTCTACATGCAATGCATACATATGGCAAAAAGCATCTCCTCAGCTTTATTCCATCTTTTTCCCTGTAATAAAATAGAAAAGCTTTCCTTATCAATTAATGGTCCACATCCATTCCTTTTATGCCTAAAAGCTCTCCTAACTTATTTATTTATTTTGAGAATATCTAATTAATCACACTTAAAAGCCTAAAGATTAAACTGACTTGTAATTTAGGAAACTAATTCCACAAATGCATGAACCCCTATGTCTATTATTTACAATAATTTCCCTTTGGGCTGAATGCTCCCGCATCAGATCATGAGATTGCATGGTGTTCTAAAGAAGAATGTGTTAGACAAGGATGCCAAGTTCACTTCCAAGTTTTGGAAGGAGTTGTATACAGGTTTGGGGACAGAGTTGGCCTTTAGTAAAACTTATCATGCATAGACAGAGAGGGTTAACAAGATACTGGAGGATATACTGAGTATGTATGTGATGCACCAATAAATCATATGGGATGAGTACCTTCCATTGGTTGAGTTTTCTTATAACAATGGTTATCAAGAGTCACTGAGGATGAGTCCGTTTGAGGCATTGTATGGGCATAGTTGTAATACTCCCATAAGTTGGAGTGATTCCATGAACATGGTATTTATTGGACCATACATGTTGGCAGACATGGAACATGAAATTCAAGTTATAAAGAAGAATCTAAAGGTAGCACATGATTGGAAAAAGAGTTATGCATACCAACACAATGAATTTAAGGAGTTTCAGGTTGGGAAGCATGTGTATTTGTGCAACAATCCCAAGAATATCTCCTTGAGGATTGGATCATGTGCCAAGTTGGAACCACGATATTCCAAGCCTTTTGAGATCCGAGGATTGGACTAGTGGCCTACAGACTTGCACTTCCTTTGACAATGAAAGTCCATGATGTTTTTAATGTTTCATTGCTTAAAAGATATGTAAAGGGTATTGATCATGTTATTGATTGGTCTGTATTGTAGGTGGAGTAAGAAGGAGAATTCCAGTTGGAATCTCAGTGCATATTGCAGTGGAAACAACTCATGCTTAGGAACATAGCAATCGAGCAAGTTAAAGTGCAATGGAAGCACTTTGAGCCCGATAAAGCTACATGAGAGATGGTTGATCAGATGCAGGCTATGAATCCTTCATTATTTGTTTATGGAGGCAAATGAGTTTTTGGTATTGTACACATTTATATATGGTTTCTATTGTAAATACTGCCATGATCTGTGTTATAAAGCTCCAATAAGTGATATGGTTGTCATGTTTGTAATGATGGTTTTTCTTTTGAACAGGTTATTATTGTATATGTTGTGACGAGTGGAGTTTAGAAAACTCCATGGGTAGTATGCTTTTATTTTTAGTGGTTTTTTTGGTTGTGGGTGTCATAGAACACCTAGGACGATGTTCCCTTAAGGGGGAGGGGTATGTAACAATCCCTGGTTAAATGTTCATGTAATAAAAGTTAATAAAGGAAAAATAAGATCACGATCAAGGGACACTTATTGCAAGATGAATGTTAGTAAAAAAATATCCTAGTGGGCATCACTTGATGTGTTTATGGCTAAGGGGAAATTAGCAAAGGCTTTGAAAAGGCAAAAATGTATTTTTGGAATTTTATTTATGAAAATAAAGGAAAATAGGAGAAAAGGGAGATGAAAGGTCATAGGTTGCACGTGAGGAGGAAAATGAAGGAAAATAATGGAAAAATGAAGAAATTAGAGGCATGAATAATAAAAATACATCAAAGCATTAGTTGGTAGCCTTTTGCCAATTTAGTTTTGGAAGTAGTCACAAAGAGGAGAAGAGCACCAAGAGGAGAAGGAAAGCAAGCAAGCAAAGGAAGGAAAAGGAAAACAAAGGAAAGAAAGGATCAAGCAAAGAAAAGTTGGATCAAGTGGCTTCAACATGAATACTTGCAGGTAACAGGTTACATGTGTATGTTCCTAGCTAGTTTTGACGTGCATGTTGGTATTTAGTTCTTTTTCTATCGGTGGCATGGATTTTACCAGGTTTCAATAGTGGATTTTAGCCTAGCCTTACCATTTTTGGATTGCCATGGTGTGATGGGGCTTTTCTCAGTTTGAGATTTGGATTGCCAAAATATTTTGGATCCCAGTGAGGTGGCCTTTGGAAAATTCCCAAAGGCCTAGGAATCCATTGACAGATAAAGGCGAGATACACGGTAAAGCGTTAGGGTGGAGACAAGAAAATTCCTCAAGGTATTGGAGAAGAAATTCTGAGGCATCCAAGCTCGGTTTGGGTTTGTGATCTCGACACCGGTTTAGGTGAGGTCATGGTATGGTGAGGGTGGAGATGGTTTGTCCTCTGGATTCCCTTGGTTTTTTATGGATTGGTTTATCCCATGAGATCCCACATTCATGCTTGGAATATGGAACAAAGGTGATTGGCTAAAAGAAAGATTTGGTTCAACCAATCTATGGTCAGGTGGTACATGGAAGTCTCGAACCTGGTTGGATTTTTCCTATGTTTAATAAGAGTTAAGTTTCTCTTGCTTTTGATGAGTACATGTAATTTTTATTATGTGGCTTTAATGGCTATTCTCTCATTGTTATTTATCTTGTTATATGCTAGTTATAAGCATGGTTATTTGACAGTTCTTAGTCATGACTCTTCCCATGTTTTTATTTGTAACTGAATGAATAATGAATGCAATACCTAATTGATGTTATGACAGCTAATGTGAGAAGGCAATGATCATTTTTGTCAAACCTTAGATAAGTTTTCAACTCGTTATGTTCAGACTTGCATTCATAACTTTTAGGTTGCATGTTTACCAAGTGTTTGACAGAATGTCAGTCCCAGTTGGGGAAGGTTAGGTCAAGTCCTGGTTTCAGTTTTGGTTTACAAGCATTTTTTCTATGTCTTTTATGAGTTCTATATGTTTCATGGAGTTCTGGGCAGATATTGGGTCTTAGCCCTAGAAAATAGGCTTAAATCTCGTAGTCACTGGGATAACACTGGTAGAAAAATGCTATAGTCGCACTCAGGCAAGCTCATGAGAGTGACTGGAGGATCTCACTCTCTTGTAGGGCTTACAAAGGGAGTGACTGGGGCTCTAGGTGAGTGAACAAGAGAGTCATCTCAAGGGTTGGACACCTGGAGTGGTTGGGTTTCTCCTAGAAGTCCTGTAGCACCTAAAGGAAGTTAGTAAGGTCTTAAGTTTTCAACTCCATTTCCTTAAGATAATATAGTAGATTGAGTCTTATCATAGTTACCCTAAACTCATGTTTATCCCGGGCAAGCCGGTGAAAGTGGGTAAACGTGGGAGGAGGCGGTTACACCTAGATCCCAATCTTTTCTTACAAGATCACAAAGGTGAATTAAATTTCTGAGTCATCCTTTGACTCTAATGTTGTTACGGTCATCGTGGCTAGTCCTAGCCTCACTATTTCCACTCTCGAATTAGCTTATGGCATTATGGATGCCACCACTGTTGCGAGCAACTTTGTATCTCTTGTTATTGTCATTGAATCTGTCCTTGTTCCTAGTGCTACTGAAGATTTGTTGGCTTATGGAAAAGGAAATGTTATGGGAGAGTTTAATATGGATATATTTGTTGACTCTGCTAATGGATTTGTATCTTTAGAGAGCGGTAGTTTAATTTCAAAGAAGGATCTCAAGAAACCTATTGAGCTTAAAGATTTGGTAAATTTTAGTAATTTTTATCCGCTTTAGAGTATTTCTTGCAATAAAAATGAGCTCTCTACCCCAATTATGGTGAATTTTCCAATCTTTGTGACATCATTCTCAAGGGGTTCCTTTTGTATGTTGGTCAAAGCTTTAGATCTAGTCTCTTCACTCACCATTGACATTCAAGATTAGCTTTGATTCTCCCTTGGTAGTTTCCAATTTTTATATGGTGGAAGGTAACTTCAGGATCAAAATCCCTTATAGATTACAATATAACAAAGGATGCCTATCTTTATTTAGTCTCCAGGTTGAGAGTTGGAGTCAAAGAATGGGGCCGCCTTCCTCTTCCTAGCCCAAGTCTTTTAAGGAGGCCCTTAATCTAGGACATTCACCTCTGAACACTAAATATATCTCAGGGCAAACATTTGTTGTGGATGAAGCATCAAACACTCCATTTATTGAAGTGAAAAACACTCTATCTAAATTCATGGTTGTATATTATGAATGATAGATGATTATTTGTCATTTTAGTTGATTCTAACCCTCGATATCCACTCTCCTAGAATGGGTCCTCTAAAATTGGTCTCAAAATATAGTGTTGCATTTTTGCTCAAAAGGATTATTTGTGGTGCTCTTCATAAAGTTAAAAGATCGACAAAAGGTTTTTCATCAGGGACCCTAGGTTTGGGGTCGTTATGGGCTCTCACAGCAACCAGGGTTTCCTGATTTTAATTTTCTTTCCATGACGGACTCTAGCAACTCTAGTTTATCTTCCCAACTTGCCCATCCATTTGATACAACATGATATCTTAGCCGACGTGGGAGATTCAATAGGTCGCTTCATCAAAATAAACATTGAAAGTTTTACGAAATGAATTATCACATTTGTTCCCATATGTGTCAAAGTGGTCCTCAACAAAGGATTGTTGAACAAACATTCTCAAGTGGAGGGTTAAGGTTTATTTGCAACCATTGGATTATGAAAATACTGCGTTTCGTTGCAAGAATCATCATCAACCAGGTCATCTTCACAATGCATGCCCAATTTCACAAGGATCCTTTTGCCCCCAGGACTCGAAGAAAAAGATTCGTGGGTGAAAATATCCAAGGGGAACAAAAGGGTCCATGAACAATTCTGGTCAAAATCTGGAAAACTCACAACAACAAAAGACATCTATTGCTAAATCAACTCCTCTAGACTCAACTCAGCCTCATATGCAACCATCTCATCCCTCAAGATTAGAGACCCACCCTTCAAATGAAAGTGTAAGAGCCTCAGACATAATCGTGGATTCAACCATGAGTGGGAAAAAATGTACCCATAAATAAGATCACTCAAATAGTGGCAAGGAAACGAAGAATATGGCAGAACCTTCAACAATGGATTTGTCTCAAAGAAATGATGTCATTGTCCCATATAAAATTGTTCTTATAATCCTCGGAGTAGATTGATGTCCGTAAGAGGAAAGGGAGAAAAGAAAGTCCCATGTTTAATCCTAGGATCTAATACCAAGAACCTAGAAAATGTAGTTTAGTGTGCTATGCTTATCAGTGATGAATGATCTGTTGTAATTTGATATTTTTAGGTAATATGATTTAACTTAAAAAAAAAAAATCTAGCTTAGTTCTTAGCTTGAGGGCTAGAGTGAGGTTGTTGGTACAAAGTTAGCGCACAAGTATACTCACTTAAGCATTCACAAGGCACGAAACGATTACAATAATGCTTATCATGCCACTTGCGAGGATTTGAACCTAGGTGGGGAAGGTAATAACCATGTTTCCCAACTACTCAAGATAACCCCATTTTACTAAATAAAATAATTAATTTAGTAATATTTATAAATAATAAAATTCAAAATAAAACTATTAAAATTGAAAAAAAATTAAATAGAATTTGATAATATCATTCAAATAATAAAATTGAAAAAATGAAAAAAAATAATTTAAAATAATTAGAATTTCTAAATTTTCATGTATAAATTTGTACATACCTTAAGAAAGATAGAATCTAAAATAAATGAGAATGGTGTAGTCTAACTAATATATTAAATGGCTTATTTGGCCAGAATCTAGCAATACAATTTTATTTAAGATTGTGTTTCTTATTGTTTAAAATTCATTTTTGAATGCATAAATGGATTGAGTATCCTAAAAAACCCTTGAGGCACTCGACCTTTGCATATTATACAACTTAAACTTATGGTTGTTAGCATGGATGGATTTGACACCCTTGCACTCAATCTTTGCATATTAAACAACTTAAACTTATGCTTTTAAAAAATTCTTTACCAGATTGGACAAAATTGACCAAAAAAGAGTTTTGAAAGGGGCCATTTCATTTACTAGTTCAAATACACTAATGAGAATTAGGCATAAGATAACAAAATGGTGAGGTTCAATAGAACAATACTTCTCATCGTCATGTCACTCACAAGTAATTGAACCTAGTGGGGGAGATAACAACCATTATATCCAACCACATGAAATAACCCAATTGACATAAAAACATTTTATGTTTTTTTATTACTTCAAAACATGAGATTACTTTAAAAAGGCTTCATATTTTAGTCCAGTCTCTCCCCAAGGAGACCAAACCATACCCAAAAATGAACGCTATGAAGGGTCATAAGAGACACACATAACATAACATATCTAAAATAAAACTATCCTGTACTACTATGCCAAGCCATCTGCCCCCAAGTATGGTCAGTAACAAAAATAAATTCAGAAGAAAGAGTCATTAGATAATCATTAGATTGGCTCGAAATCCGAGCTTGCTATAGGGATTGGGCTCGTTGGGTTTTTCAGAGGTCTGGGCGTCACTAGAGGGACTCCCAAGTGTTATTCAACACAAGCCAAGAATTGATCCATCATGTCTAGTTTGTAGTCATTATGCTTTAGGTGACCATGCAAATGGTCCAGAGTTTGAAGCATATCCCTTCTCAATGTTGGTTTTCCATTAAAATTCTTCCCAATAGAAATTTCATTATCTAATAAAGATTGATGGTTTGCATGTGTTGGTTCACCATGTTCCTCGTTTTGCTGGTGTATAGAAGCCACACTTCCCATTTCACCCTTATTGCAACATCAAAGGCTGAAGACCATTGAGACATAACTTCCATGTTGACCTGATTCAATTCTTCTTTTACATGCACAAGGCTCTGATCTCAATATCTTGTTGTAGATCATGGAACCCTGTTATGAAGGAAAGAATTTCCTTCATGGGCTCTTTCTTTGTAATATTTTGACATGTCTTCTTTCCCTTGGCATAGTGATATCCCCTTTAATGAACAAAGCTGAGAAGGATGAGTTTTTATATGCCAGCCAAGTTCCAGTGTTTTCTAGAGAAAATATAATAGGATGGTCCATTATGAGAAGAACTACAAACATGTAATATACAATAACACCTTGCTCCTCACACTAAGATACAAGAGAGACCAACCGCTTGATACCCGCTTATGAGAGAGTTCTCTAGCCTAGAGTGAGAGTAGAGCTCCTACTACCATTTCAATTAAATTAAAGAAATAAAGGGACAATTTCATTCTCAGCTCAAAATCTACCATAGAGAGTATGAGACCACATCAATGACCCGAAGTATTAAGGCAAGAATATTTAAACTCCTAAGGAATATTGAATTTAATTTTGAACCTAGGGTTCATACAAACTTAAGAGGGGTCAACACTATGTGTGCAACATGAAATGTGTTCTTCTTTTGTTGATTGTATTCAACTAGAGGGAAACTAGGTTGTATAGAGGCCACTCTACTACCTAAGCTACAAGGAATAATCTGAAATTGCAAAAAGGAAAAGAAAAACAAGTAAACATATTCTAATTGTAGGAAAGGAGAGAAAACCAATTCAAGCAAGTTGGAAAAGAATCGAACCTATTCTACTATGCATGGTAAACAAACTTGCAATTGAAAAAGAACATTCAAACAATAAACCCTAATTTACATAAAAGAAAGAAGTTTTACTACAACTACTAGGTTAAGGATTCTAGGGGGTGTCAAAACCATCCTTAGGGTATGGTGTGCATTGTAACATGCTAATGAAGTATGAACATGCTTTGGGTGCAAATCTGGAGGTGTTTGGTGCAATTTGCGGGTTGTTAAAATAATCTGTTATTTGCTACAGGAGATAGAACAAAGAGCAATAATATGCATTCTACATGTGATTTAAGATAAGGGTAAGGTGAAGGAGGGTTAAAGGAAGGTAAAGTAGTCTTTATCAAGATCAGGTTCCTATGATGGATTAATTCGTGCAACAAAATGGTAAATCTAGAGTTTCTTGTAGCTTGTCGAGACAAAAATTCATGCACTAATAGGTTGCAAAAATGTATGATAGTGAGTAAAGAGATAATGATCTAAGCAATCTAAGTGCATTAAAAGGAGTGCTAACTATATCAAGGAACTATTGTCTATACTTGAGCATAATGCATAAGCAGGCTAATAAACTAACTAACTCAATGATGTATAGGAAACAATATTTAATAGCAGAAAGGATGAGTTGAACTACTTCATGAACAAAGTATTACTGCGTGAAATATCTTATTGCTAAATTCGTCAAATTAAGATGCATAAAAGAACTTGGAGACAAGCCCAATCACTAACCCTACAAAGATAATGTTTTCAAAGATAAGATTTTCATAAATGTATGAGTGAACTATTACATGGAAAGTAAGTGATGCAGGAGCATTCTTCAAGGTTTATAAGCCCTAGGAATCTTATCACACATTTACTAAAGGGAGTGGGTTCCCTTAATTATTTTGTTTTATTTTCCTAAGTTTAGTTTGAAGTTCTAAAGAGATTTAATGTAATTTAATGTAATTTCATTAATGAAGAATATGTCGTGAGTGTAGAGATCTTAGGGATGAGTAAGTAATCTTAGGAAGAGTGAGGATTTTGTGAATCTGAACCAAAATCTAGTATCAGATTCCTTTTCTTTAATAATGAAATTTGAGGAGCAAATGAGGGATTAGATAGGAGATAGAGGATAGGTGTGTGTGCATGCTAAAGGATTTAGAGCCAAGTACTGGCTTATAGCCAGAATGGGCAATTAATGTGAATCAGGCTAGATTGGCCTTTGTAAATCTGTATGTTATTGATATGATGTTGAATTCAGTAAAGAATTCCAGTGGACTGATTACGTTAATGCCTGTACGAATTTGAGAATAATGGACAAAGTTTTAATGGTTATATGATGAATTGCAAGTTTTGTGTTCCATTTAATTGGTTGCTTTGTTAAACCGTAAAATTGTGAATAAGCGCTCGGTAACAATGTTGGAAACTCAGGGAAAAGGACAACAAGAGAATGTGCCAGGCATGCTAATCCTTGGCTAGAGTCACTAGTTGATTTAGGGTTGAAATGTTCTAATTGCATGGAAGTTAATCTGTTCCGTTCTTTAGAGTTTGACATAGTGGAAATCTTAGCAGCGTGATCAAGGGTCGTTGAGAGAGGAGACCATCCATAGTTTCATTCATGTAAATGAATCTCCAGGGGACGTTGAACAAGATTCTTGTCATTGCAGTTAGCTCGGGAATATGATAGCACTGGAATCATAACAAGGGAGTCCAAATTCGTTCGGGGAAAAAGGAATTGTGCAACAATGGGGTTTTGTCTTGTTGAAATCAGCTAAGGAAACAAGATTGCAAGACCTAAACTCATGATAAAGAGCATGGTCTTGTGACGGTTTTCGTCATTGTTTCCACTAAATAACAATAATGCGATTTATGAAAAACCAGCGATGAATGCCGATTGGGTGGGCGTTGTGGAGTAAATTCAATCTCTTTGGGAGTTAAATAGTAATTGAATTTAACATCCAATTACCAAGGGTAGCGCCGATCATTGAGTTAAGTGCTAGCGATCGAATATATTTGAGTTACTGCCTAAATTTCTAGTCTGTTGAAGATATGAGCCTGCCTTGAAAGGCATTGGAGGAATACTCAGTTTTACCCTCTTTCTAGTCAATGGAAAGTTAGATTACCAGATTAGTTATAAAGGTTTTTATGTTAACGTTTTGGAGACCAGTCATCCCTAAGAACCTATGCATACATCTATCAGAAAATTCATCCTTCTCAATCCAACGTAGAGAAGAACGATGCAACTTGAAATCAATGATTAAAGGTTGAGTAAAGTTAAGAAGTTATGTGAAGGAGATCTCCTGCTCATTGGTGTTTTTAAAAGGTTTTATAACAAGCGGATTATGCTTTGAAGCACGCAGAAGACTTTATAAGGAGGAAATAGCTTCCGTGATTATGGAAAAGTCGTGGGTAGAGTATTTGATTGTTAAATTGGGGAATTGTGGCGACATGGCTGCATAAATAAGAATACAAGAAGGGGGCTTGAGCACCTGGGTTGGGCCCTAACCCAAGGAGACTTAGGTCCCTAAAGAAAAATCAATTAGGAAATTGAAGAGTGATTTTCATTAATCATGAAATGTGCTCATACATTAAATATCACTGCACTGAAGTGTCAGGCAAAAAACCTTCACTACTTTTGACTTTAATATCCAAAAGTTTGAATCCCTAATGGGCTACTCAAGCCCCTTATTTATACAAAAATAACCAAGGGGAAACCTCCTTGAAGAGAGGTATGCTTCCCTCCAAAAACCATAGAAAATAGGATCTGGTTCTTGGATGAATTTACAGCTACAGGGGATTGATAATGGCCTTGAGTCAGCTGAGTTTTTACCATCCTTCATCAAGGAACAAGCCCCATATTTTATATTAGTTTGATTCTTACGTGATCCGCATCAAATATTTTCAATATCTTACACAATAAATGCATTGGGCACATAATATATGACAATCATCTCTTAACCTTCCCAAGAACGTATTAATGCTGAAAAATACATTATTAAGTTCAAAAGGAAAGGCTAATGTGCCTAGGAAAGGTTAGTCAAATCTTAAGTTGTACCTAATTGAGAGGTCCATCATACCCCCATACTAAAATTGTTGCTCATCTCTGAACAACCTATTCATCTTCCTTTTCCTTATTCTCTTCATTCATCCTCCTGATGGTTTGCTTGATATCCCATGCTATGTTAGATGTAGTAGCCCCTGTTGGATGTAAACTTGTGTTTTCCTATATTTCTTTCCATTCCCTTAACTCTTCTTCTTAATTTCGATGCTCCTATAGGCCTAGCAGTAAGGGAGGACTAAATTTGAGTCCAATATAGTGGACTCCAAGTCTCTATATGATTCTCTTGTCCAAAGTATTTTTAGTTAATGCAAACCTTAACCTTTCAGGTGAATGATATTCCATCATCCTCAAATTATATGACAATGTGTGATATCTCCTTTAGAATGCATGCAATATTTTCTCACTCAATAGCCTAAAGATATCCTCAGACAAGAGGATGACATTCTCCTACCTTTCCTTTTAGATTGTTGTTAGATTGGGATCTTCTGATATGAGTTTCTGATTGACAATGAGCATATGTGGGGATGGAAGCTTTGCCCTGACCCATAGTGGTTCCTTTACTTCCTTGGCTAATAATATTTTTACATCATTTGACTTGATTTCTTCATGACTCAGCCATGAGGCTAGGGCCATTAATTGTGCATCACCCAACTAAGAATTTGGGTCCTAGATGTTCATGTCAGGTATCACTAGGTTATGCATGTAGAATTCTACAATTTTGGCTTTGTCCTTAATGTTGCACTAGAGGAAAAAATCAATGAGTTTTCTTACATCCTTCAGGGGAAAGGAACCCTTTTGTGCCAATGTTTGAATATGACATTGAAACCATTGATCTTCAAAAAACAAAAAATAGGTATTGAGGGATGCCTACAACTTATAGCTTCCACGAAGAGATTGGCCATATTAGCAATTTTGTTTTCTTTTTCCTGTATACCTTTTGTGTTTCTTGCAGCTAGGTTCTCAGCTTTTTGTTTTCCTTTTCTAGATGATCTCTTCTATTAGATTCATAATGGTGAGTATGCTCACTCGTCACACGAGTGACCTAGGTTTGATCCCTGGAAATGATGCCAAAAAGTGATGACCCTTAGTATTACAACAAGATTGTTGCAACTCCTAGGGAATCTCGAATTTAATTGTCAACCTAGGGTTCATACAAACTTAATAGGGGTTAACAATATGTGTGAAACATGCAATGCATTCTTATTTTTTTGATTTGATGAAACATAAGGGAAAATAGGTTTTACAAACACCACTCTACTATCTATGCTACAAGAAATACTCTGAAATTGCAAAAAGGAAAAGAACATCAAGTAAACCTAATCTAATTGTAGGAAAGGAGAGAAAATCAATTCAAGCAATCTAGAACAAAATCAAATCTATTGTTAGGTCCCTATAATACTAGTGTAGCCCCAATATTGTTATTGTTGTGCTACCTAGGAGCCCACTAAAGGGTCACAATCCTTGGATTATGTTTTTGTGATCTGGTTACATAACATTTGGTATCAGTGCTTTCGATCCTAGGGTTTCACTACTTCAAACAAGTCAACCTGGAATTTTCACTACATATATATATATATTTTTTTGAGGCTTCAAAAGCTGAAAGTTTGACCACATGAAGCCAAAATCTTGATCAACATCGTATAAAAATTTCAGATCTTGGTTCACTATATTCTCGGAGATATGATTCAAGGAGGTTAGGGTTTTTGTATGCTCCAAAATTTTGTCTCAAACAGGTGTATCGAGGAATATCATCATAACTTTCATTTCGGGCATCCAAATTGAATTTCATAAAAATTGGTTTAAATTCCACATACTTTGGTTTCTTGGGTACCATTTTCAAGGTTGGGGTCTAAAACAGTGACATATGGCATTCTGTATAAGTTCGCTCTACTGAACCAATCCATAAGCAGGTCATCTTGGGAGATTTGGCCTAACTTTATCTTGAAGAATCCAATATTGGTCTAACTAGTGGTGTTGGAAAGAGGACACAAAGTGATACCATAGGACGAAATTTAAAATCTTAGGTGGCCAAAATTATAGAGATAGAAAACTTTCAAGATTGAGCTCCAAAAAGCAAGAAAAAAGTAGTGTATTTTTTTAAATTTGCATAACTTTTGTTTGAAAAATCTGTTTGAAGTGATTCAAAGGGCATATTGAAGCATAGATTTGATTATTTGGTTCTAAAATGCCTTGAAACAAAATAATAATACACCCAGTAATCCAACAGAAAGCTCTATTATGACACATGAAGAAGATGAAGAAATGCAACATGATATATCAAAATTACATGACCAAGTGAAACAAATTTCACTCTCACAAGGAGCAAGCAAAAATGAATTGGATGATTTAAAGGTGGCAATGAAAGGTGACATGGATGGTTAAAAATCACAAGTAAAAGGCGACATGGTCGGTTTAAAACCAGATATGCAAGAAATGATGAACATCAAGATGGAAGGGTTGAAGGAAAATTTGACAAAGTTGTTGCAAGAAAGGATTTTGGTGACATGGTAGTCCATGAAATTCATGATGAGAACAAAAGGAACGTGAACCATGATTTAAGAGATTCTAACTCAAGACTAAAGATCAACCACATTCCAAAGATCGATATGAGAAATTTTGATGGTAAGGATCCAATAACATGGATACTAGAGATGGAGCAATTCCTTGATATACATGGTGCGCCACACACACAAAAGGTAACTATTGCATCTTTGTATTTAGAACCCAATCATTTCTTGTGGTATCAATGGCTTTGTTCTTGTAAATCAATTATCACTTGGGCAATTTTTATGGAACAATTGATAGCACATTATGAGGATACAAAGAGAAATATATTCTTTAGCCAATTGATAAATCTCAAACAAAAGAGTTTAATGGAGGAGCACACGGAGGACTTCCAAAGATTGAATGTCAAGGTAACTTATATTCTAGAGGAGAATATTATTGATGTATTCATAAGGACTTTAAAGGATAACATCCAACATGAGGTTTTCCTTTGGGAACCTAATTCATTGGAAAATGCATTCAGTGTGGTAAGAAAAGTTGAAATTAAAATTATGGCAACAAGGAGGTCTACCACTCACATCTGTAAATATGGAAGTGTTAATGCTCCTATCCTCCCACAACCTATAAGTTTGACACCACAATAACTGGAGGAAAAAAGAGTGAAAGGGCTTTGTTAGAGTTGTGAAAGAAAATACAAAACAGGTCATAAGTGTGCTAAGAAGAAATTATTTTACATAGATTGTGAAGAGGAGGAAGAAAAGGAACAAGAAACATCAAAATAAGAGGATATACAAAAGGAACCAACCCCCGAGAAAGAAGAAATGAATCTGAAAAATATCTTGTAATGTATTGGCTAGAATTACTACTCCTAAAACTCTCAAGATAGAATGACATATCAAGAAGAAAAAGGTAATAGTGTTGATTTATTTAGGTAGTACCCGTAATTTTATTCATTGTAAGATATCTAAGAAATTGAATTGCTTTATATATCCAACACAAGAGTGTCAAGTGATGGTTGCAAATGGAGACACTATAAATTAGTCAAGGATATGCCAGAATATCAAGATAACCATGGGGGAATATATATATTAAATAGTCCAATGTTTTACATTCCAATGGGTTGTGTTGATTTTGTAATATGAGTCCAATGGTTACAATCTTTAGGGGAAACAACTTTTAATTTTCAAGAACTTTTCTTGAAATTTTCTAGGAAGGGAAGGAAATTGAATTAAGGGGCATCACAGGGAAGCCATGGAATATAATCAAATTTAATGGCATGATAAATATTTTGAAGAAAGGATAACAAGGTGTAATTGCACAATTATGCTCACTCGATATTTAAACATTGAAATCACCCATTTCTCCTGATCTCCAATGAGTACTAGACAATCATTCCAAGGTATTTGAGACTCATAAAGGTCTCCCACATATTTGTGATCATGATCATGTTATTCACTTGATTCCAGGAAGTGTTTCGCCAAACATCATACCTTACAGAAATCTGTATGCCCAAAAGAGTGAAATTTAACATATGGTTGCATAAATGCTAGAGGCAAGTATAATTCAAACTAGCCAAAGTTATTTTTCTTCCCCAGTAGTATTGGTTCACAAGAAGGATGGATCATGGCGTATGTGTCTAGATTATAGAGAGCTCAATAAGCTCAATATTAGGGATAAATTTCCCATTCCTATCATTGATGAACTGTTGGATGAATTACATGGAGAAATATACTTCGCCAGGTTGGATCTTCATTCTGGATATCATCAAATTAGAATGAAGATGAAAGACATTCAAAAAAAAAAATTCAGAACTCATGGAGATCATTATGAATTTTTGGTCATGCCTTTTGGCCTTACTAATGCACCTTCCACATTTCAAGGTTTAATGAATTCCACTTTCAAACCTTTTCTTAGAAAATTTGTGTTAGTATTTTTTGATGATATACTAATCTACAAAAAGTCTCGGAAAGACCATCTTCAACATGTTGATATGGTGCTTGGACTATTGGAGGAGAAACAATTATATGCAAAACCCTCGAAATGTTTCATTGGGGTACAAGAGGTGGAATATTTGGGTCATATTGTATCTCATGAGGGTGTTAAGTTAGACCCTAAAAAAATAAAATCCATCAAGGTATGGAAAATCCCCGCAACCCTAAGGCATCTTCAAGGATTTCTTGGGTTGATAGAATATTATCACAAGTTTGTTAATAACTATGGAAAACTAACAACACCTCTAACAACATTATTGAAGAAAGATGCATTTTTTGGGACTCCAGAAGCAACTGAGACATTTGAGCATATTAAAGAGGCAATGTTCCAAGCTCTGGTCTTAGCTACACCAGACTTCACAAAAACGTTTATTGTGGAATGTGATGCCTCAAGAAATGGAATTGGTGTTATTTTAATGGAATAAGGAAGACCCATTGGTTTTGAAAGTCGTCCAATCAAGGGAAAGTATATACACAAACTTATTTATGAGAAGGAAATGTTGGCAATACTACATGCCCTCAAGCGATGACACCCTTATCTAATGGGAATACACTAAGATAAAAATAAATCATGATAGTTTTAAATACATTTTAGAGCAAAGATTATTTTTAGAAGAGCCGCAAAAATGGGTCACAGAGATGTTGGGTTATGCCTTTGAAATCATCTACAAAAAAGGGAAGCAAAATGTTTTTGTAGATGCACTATCAAGAAGAGATGAGGATGTGGAAGCATTGCTTTGTGCCATTTATATTATAAAACCTAGTTGGATAACTTAACCAAGGGTTGAATGGAAGAATAATGAAGATGTGTGGACATTCATTTAAAGTTACAACAAGATCTCATTACATCTAATACATTTTTCTGGAAAAACGATTCATTATGGTACAAATATCGCTGATATCTATGTAAGAAATCCCAACTCAAACAAAAGACTCTTTTGGAATTGCACACCTCTCCTTTAGGAGAGCACTCATGATTTTTAAAAACTTACCACAAGGTCAGGAACGAATTTTATTGGGGTGGACTTATGATATGAAATTGTAACTACTTGTATTTGCTGTTCAAGGTATTCATTTCCATTAAACTATATGTGCAAACTGTTACTCATGTCTTGCAATTAAAACAAAGTGTTTTTGGTAAATTTCTGAGTCTTATGTGTGAAGGAGTATTATGTAATTTTACTGTTTAGCACATTAAATTTGAAAAACACAACAAGATAAAATCACATAATATAACACAGTAGATGATGAGGTAGTTCACCCCTCTTGGGCTACATCTGTTGGGTCCAAGGCCCCCTAATGGGTATGTCCTTGCTCTTATTAGATGCTCAAATTGGTTATACAGTAACAAGAAATCCTAAACAAGTTAAATAAGCTGTGCAAATGAGTTCAGAACACAGAAAACAATAAAGATTGGCTTTTGTTTCACCTCCAATGGTTAACCATAGCCCAATACAGCTCCAACACTCCCTAGGCCCTCATGGCTCTCCAAGATTCTCTGCTGAAAAAGTACCTGAAGATCAGCTCTGTTGACCCTGCAACCTATACCATTGGCTCTGAAATTCTTAGAATACTCGAAATCAAAAAAAAAATTGCTCCAAAAGGTTCTCCCTAGTGAAAGTTATGACCAACTGAAGTTTTGTCCAAGTTGGCCTAAGGAAACTCCACCAAATCTGGAAATTGGAGTTAACTGGCGTTAATTTTGGAAATTGGTGTTAAATTTGGAGTTCTGCCAGGTTGACCGCTAGCTAGCTTTCTGTAACTGTTGGCTTAAACTGTGCGCATGTGAGCGGTTAATTTGGGCGGGTAAGGTTTGTTAACGTTTAATGGGTGGTTGACTATTTTCGCTGCGGTTTTATCGGCATGTGACCACTCTCCGGGACCGCTGGCTATTACCCGAAAACCAAAAACTATTACATAATAAATATTACCCCCGTTCATAGTCTATTAAGAGCTAATACGTAACGCGAACAGTCAAGACTGTAGGTTTGCCCACGGGTGGTCATGGGTTCGATCCCGATCGACCCAATAAAATTTTTATGATGCCAATTCAAGGCCACGTGGCGGCCTCCGGGCTCACCACGTGTCGGTCTCTAATTGGTCCAACCAAATAGAATATTCCAGCGAATATTTTGGAGAATTTTCTAGGGAATATTCCTCGGAATTTATTTATTATTTATTTATTTATTTTTTTTTTTTTAACTTTAATTTATTTTTTATTTTATTTATTAATATTATTTATAATTTATTTATTGATTTTTATTTTTATTTTTTGTTAATTTTTCCAAAATTCAAAAATTTGCAGTTTACTGGCATTTTTAAAATGCGATAACTCCTCCATACGGTGTCAGTTTTTCGAACTGTTCATGGCGCCGGAATTAGGAAGACGAGATCTATCCGGTCGTTTTGGTTTCAACCAATTCTGAGTAGTTCCAATTTTGAGCATTTTCTTCACTTAGAACATGATCACCTGATCAACTTCAAACTGATATTCATAAGTTTGTGGCAGAATGTTTTGTTTTCCAACAAAATAAAGTTTAGACAATTAAGATCCTAGGTCTGTTACAACCTTTATCCATTCCAAATCAGTGTTGGGAGGATGTTTTAATGGATTTTATCATAGGTTTACCCAAGTCCAAAGGAAAGAATGTCATCATGGTGGTAGTTTATAGAATTACCAAGTATGCACACTTCTGTGCACTATCTCATCCTTTCAAAACTAGTACAATTTCCACTACATTTTGGAAACAATTCAAAAGCTACAGGGAAACCCAAATATTATTGTAATTGACAAAGATGCCATTTTCACTAGAAATTTTTGGACAAAATTATTTTATTGTCTTGGTACTCAGCTCATAACTCATATTATCATCCTCAATTTGACAGGAAAACTGAGATAGTGAACAAATTTTTGGAAGGATATCTCCATTGCTTTGTATCTTATAAACAAACACAATGGGTCAAGTGGTTACCTTTGACAAAATGGTGGTATAACACTTCCTTCCATACCGCAAAAAAAAATGACCCCATTTATGGAACTTTATGGATATCACCCATCATCCATCATATCATTTATAAGAGAAAATTCTAAGTTTCAAGCAATGGAAGATCACATCGAGCATCAACAAGAAGTTCTGCAACTCTTAAAGGACAACCTGACTTTGCCATAAAATCAAATGAAACAATAAAAATATCAACGCCACAATGAAATAAGTTTTTATGTAAGCGATTGGGTATTTTTACGGCTACAACCATACAAACAAATGTCCCTCAAGCAAGCTAAGAAGGATAATAAATTATCAACCAAGTACTATTGTCCTTACAAGGTGTTGCAAAAGTATGGCATACAAATTGGAGCTTCCTGCATCTTCTTGAGTACACCCAGTATTACATGTTTCATGCTTAAAGAAGGTTATAGGTGACAAGCTTCCATTTCAAACAATATTTATAGAACTTGACGAGGAAGGAAAAATCATATTAAAGCCTGAAGTAGTCATGGGAAAAACCTGATAGCTACAAAATCGACCAATTTTAGAGTATCTCATTAAGTGGAAGAAATTACCTGCTGAAGATTCCACATGGGAGGATGAGAATTTTATATGGAAGCATCCCGAACTACTCAAGCATTGAGGACAACATTTTTTTGAAGGAGAGGGGCATGTTAGGTCCCTATAATACTAGCATTTCCCCCATATTGTTGTTGTTGTGCCCCATGTAGCCCTCATATTGTTATTATTGTGCCACATAGAAGCCCACTATTGTTATTGTTGTGCCATTACATTATTATTGTTATGTAGGCCTTGATTATATTGTAACCATTTAGAAGCCTATATATACCAAGGAAGTCTTATCATTTGTATCATCCAAGAATTGTTCATTTATGGGATCTAAAAGGAGTCTTCCCCTTCCAAGAGGCTTATTTTCAAGTCATTGATCTATATTTTTTCTATTTTTATGATCTGGTTACATAAAATATATTCTACTATGCATGGTAAATAAACTTGCTACTGAAAGAGTGCATTCAAACAACAAACTCTAATTTGCAGAAAAGAAAGCAATTTTGCTACAACTACTAGGTTAGTATTGTAGGGGGTCTCTGAACCTCTAAATTTTGTTCTCATAGTTTGATGTGTTTTGTAACACGATAATGAAGGATGAACATGCTTTGGATGAAAATATGGAGATGTTTTGGTGCAATTTGCGAGTTGCTACAAGATTCCTTGTTTTTCTACAGGAGACAAACCTCAGAGCAGTATTATGTGTTCTACATGTGGTTTAAGAGATGGATAAGGTGAAGGAGTGTTAACGAATAGTCAAGGAGTCTTTTCCAAGCTTAGGTGCCTATGATGGATTAGTTCATGCAACAAATGGGTAGATTTGGAGTTTCCTGTAGCTTTTCAACAGAGAAATTCATGCACTAATAGGTTGCAAAAATTTATGACAGTGAGCAAAGAGAATGATTTAAGCAAGATAGATGCATTAAAAGGAGTACTAACTATATCAAGGAACTATTTTCTATACTTAAAGCATAATGCATAAACAAGATGATAAATTAATTGATCTAGGTGGATATTGGTGGGAACCCGCCTATTCCACTTGGACCCCCAACAATGTTTCCTCCCAGTTTCCTATTTTCTTGGATAGTTTCCTATTTCAGAAGTCTTCTTTTTTTGATAGTTTTTTGAGTCGTGAACTTCTAGAGCTGTTTTGAGGCCCTAAACAAAGTTTTTTTTAGGGAAATGGGCAAACAAAAACCCTACAATAGATGTTTGTAGTCAAAATTTTTTGTCCTCAGATAGACCTTTCTAATGAGCTATGGTACATGCCAAACAAATATTGTATGCCAAAGTTACGATCCTAAGAGGTTGATGTTCTAACTATACCCAGTGGGGCCCACAAACTTTTTGCGCTTCATCTCTTAAGGTTGGGTTTTTGGATGTTTAGGATTTTCCATTATTTCTTGATGATAAAAAGGCCCGAGAGCCTCATTGTAACTCAGCTCAGACGGCATGTAACCATCACATCTCTTCTCAGAGATAAGATACCATTGCATGAGCTAGTTTGTTTCCTTGCATGTAAATAGTTTTCAACATTTGCTATTTATTAATTGAAGTTATGTTTTGTTGTATCTATGTGTTTTTGTTTAAATATGTATTTCTCTTTGGTCCTTCATAAATATGGATTAGTGGTATTAGAACGGTTTACTCTTTCTTTGTTTTTTTGTGCATGTCCCCAACAAGGCCGGGGTATAAGGAGTTGGGATTTGAACTAGTTGAAACCTTGCAAGGTCGACTTTACTGACCCCAACGACCTCCCATGGTGGAAGAAAATCACGATGTGGGAGCAGGAGATCCTTTCAAATTGTTGCCCAAAGAGGCCCTTGAGCGACAAAGGAACAATATGATGGATAATATTTCCGAGATCCTTTGACGGGTGTTAGGGGGAGAAGCATCTTCATCTAGTAATTACTTTAGAGGCACCCTCCCCCCCTTCAAGGTACAAGTTAACTTTGAAATTCCTATTTATGAAATCCAGATAGACACATATGCTATAGATAAATGGTTAAATCTATTAGAAAGGTATTTTTCAGTCCAAACTTTTTCCGATAGGGAAAATATTACTTTTGCACTCCTCAAAGCTACCCCCATGTCAAGGACTGGTGGGAAACTTACTGTGTGCAAAGGGATGAGGAGGAACCCTTACTTCTTTTAGCCACACCCTCTTGGAATTCTTTTTGAGATGCCATCACAGACCAATATTACCCTATCGGGAGCTATGAAGATAAGTACATAAAATGGACCACACTATGGCAGGAAAGGGACCAAGACATTTTGAAGTTCACGAATATTTTTCATACCCTACACACCAAGTTTGGCACCAAAGGTTCTGAGCAACGTTTGGTACTCAAGTATTATGGTTTTCTGCACAAATACATCCTGGAGGAAATGGAGTTCCTGCACATCTCCTTGCTTTGTGAAACACACCTATATGTTGTCAAGATTAAGCATAAATTTAAACAAAAGAAATGAGACTTTGGATATGCAAATCCGAAGCAGGGAAAAGACACCTCCAAACTGTATAACAAAGGACAACGCTAAGGTGGATTGACCTAGTGTTATCACTCCTCCGGATCTCCAAGGCTGAGGAAGAGTCCAGCTGAGGCAACCACATACCAATCTTTTGACTTGGTAGCTAGCCCTACCAAGCTGGAGAGGGCTCTCTCCAAAGGATCACAACCAAGAGGGCTGGATGGATTAGGGTTTTAGGCTAGATATGATGTGCATAGGTTGTTTGATTTGATTTGGTGGGGTTGTTGGAAGAGGATTAGGTCAAAGAGACCAGATCAGGGCAAATAAGGGTATGATTGTAGACATCTGATGGAGCAAGGTAGGTAGGCACTCAAACACTTTGTAGTATAGTGATGAAATGGTTTAGACTGATGAGGTGCTAGAAAGAGCATGGAAACCATGAATTCTTCTTAAATTGAGGAAATGAAACAAATTATGAGGATTTTCCCAAAATAGATCATAGAAGATGAACTTTGCTTATCACACCTTGAAAATCAAACATATTTAAAGTGAAATGGATCATTAAGGATGAAAAACATTCAAACATATGCAACATAAGAAGAAACTATGTCAAAATTCCATACCACAGGTATTCCACAAAAATAGCTGCAACTCATTCATTAAATTTTTCCAAATACTGATTACACTAGTGTCTCTGATCAATAGTACAACATCCAACTAAGTCAAACCCTTGTCTATGGTGAAGAAAGGGACTAAATAGACATGAAAACCACTTCCCCTCATCCTCAGGGGTCAAATTCATGAGGTGAGGAAGATATTACACAAAAATATGAACTAATAGCTAAATTGTAGGATGGTCCAAGTGATTCATTCCTATCTTAAGTGAACTGATTCATTACACCTCATCTGCTTGATTCATCTAATGCATTTACCCTAGGTAATAGTAAAAACATGATTATTACATCCAATTTAATCATTTACATAGGTAAAATCATCATTTTCCAAGGTGAAAATCAAAACAGGAGAGAAACTCAGAAAATTTGAGAAGACTATCAAATGCACCCTCTCTTTGTCAAACACGCCCTTTCTTTGTCAAACACGCCCTCCAAGTTTAGGATTGCTTTTGGGTGCCTTCCCGATGTCCAAATTTTCTCCAAGATGGCTTGTTTGAAAGCCCTTCAAGTCTAATTTCTAGACATATCTTCAGTTTTCAAATTGGAGCTCATTTGTCCTGTCAAAAATCAATCTCCCAAGACTGGTAAACACGCAACACCCAAGCCAAAAATGAGGCAGAAACATGGTTTTTTGCTGGTTTTTGACCTTTTTGACTGAACCGTTTGTCTCCAAATGCCTAGAAAATGAACAGGGTGAATGTCCTCATCACTCTGAATCCTATTATGTTGACATTTTGCTCATTAGATTCCCCAAAAAAGAGCACAACGCCGTAGATGCTGCGTGTTTGACCTTTTTACTTGTGCTAAAAATGCCTCAAAAAACACAGAAATTCACAACTTGCAAAATGTGCTCAAAACTTGTCAAAATTGGTGGGATGATGTTTGGTCATGTGTTTGAGGCATGGTGTGATGCCTCAGCAAGAATGTATATTTTTTCCTCTTTCTTGGTCAAGGCTTCAATCTTCTTCTTTGCAGCTTTGAGTTTTGCCCTGGAAATCCTTTCTCTGTAGCCATAATGTTTAGCCATATTCTTGTAAATTTCATTATCTCTTTTGGCCTTGACTAGGAGTTTCTCAAGATGACTATTTACCCACTCGAGTCAATACTCCCAGTTCTCATTCATCGTTTTGGAAAACTGTTCATTTAGGGTGAGCTGATTAACAAGTTTAGCCTCCTTTTGTCTCTCTAGTTCTAGAGCTCTTTTCAACCCTCTACTCTTAGGTCTAATTTTTGGTTTTTGTTTAGGTTCAGTTTCACCATACCTGTCATAGGCCTCATGAAGCAATGCCTTGGCTTTCATTTCTTCTCTTTTTTCCTTGATGAAACGAATCTCCATGACATCATGCTTGGCTTGAAGCTGCTGGTTTTCTTGCTCATAATATGAAATAATAAATTTAGACCTCTCTAAGTTGGTCTAGAGCTCCTTGATGTATGCATGTTTTTCCTTGATGACTATGCTACTGTCCTCATTGTCATTATGTTCATCTAGGTCAATAAGGTCAAAATCCTCTGCTATCTCATGGAGGTCCTCCTCCTCATGTTTGATCTCTGCCTCTGCCATTTTTCTTTGCCTTTGTGTACTTGCTTTGCTGATGAAGAAGGAAAGGCCCCTCCCACAATCTGTGGGGAAAACACCTACGTATGGCCTCTTTGATAAGTATGTCCCATTATGCCCAAATCAACCCTCTTAGGCTTGCTAATTTCACCCATGCTAGGTGACCCAGTCTCAGTGTGAAATGAAGATGATGGTGGTGAGGTGGGTGAAAGAGACTGATTTGGTGATGATGTATGAACTGTATGCTGAGGTGGAGGAATGGATGTGGAAGGATGAGATGATGAAGGTGCTTCTTGGCCATGTTGAATAGGTGGGACAATGAAAATCTCATTGGCTATAAAGGTGTCCCATGCAATGTTAAGCTGATCAAGGTAATGGAGGACAATCATCTTGATGAGGGAGTGGTGAAAGATACTTTGCATTTGATGATCATAATCTTTCTTTTGGGCAATGAATGACATCTTGTCAATGCTACGGTAAAGATAGTAGGGTATATTGAGCATTTTGACTCTTGTGAAATGCATGAGTAGTCAGATATGATAGGAATAAAGCCTAGAAAACCTACACTCACAAGTGAAGTACCTCATGATTATTTTCATCATGGGAACATATCTTTCTAGGAGGTAAGAGAAAGGAAAAATCCTCTTTCTCTCATTCTTGTACCTTGGTTTTAGATATGGCTCATAATAGAAATGATCATATTCTCCTTGTTTAAACCATTTTTCCCCAACATTTGGGATCCCAGAGACAACTGATATGATAGTAGGAGATATAGTGAAGGTGACACCAGCAAGGGTTACCTAGTTGTCATGGAGGTTGGTGATGAATAATCTAGTCAACACATGATAATATTGGATCCTTTGTACATTCTCACAAAACTCAAAACAACCCACATGCTTAAAGATTTTCATGGTGATGGGAGATGCGATGAGTTATTTGGTATTGGTTGGCTCATGTCTAATGATTCTCCCTCCTCTCTTAGATAGCCTCCTCTCCTATCTTTCTTCCTCACTATGACTTTTGTTCTCTTCTTCCATGAGTTATTGGAGTCAAACCCTAGGGAGATGATGAAATGGAATGTAGGTGTAGAGAGTATGGAATGGTGTGAGGAAATTGAGGAGATGAAAATGGGTATGTGTGATATGAAAGAGGTGACAAGGGGTAGTTTAGAAATGTAGGAATGGTAGTGGGATGCTAGAAAATGAAATTTAGGAATGGGATTATGTTACTAGGGTTTTGAATTTAGTAGTACACCAAAACACAATGAAACACCATATAATTCAACTGTCGAGGAGAGGAGTGATATGATTTCAACCTACTTGTTTGTTGGAGCATGTTGGTGACACATTTTGAAGCTTTGAGATGATGTAGTGCTCTTTGGGCAATCTCTGGATGTTTTCGGGTAAACGCGCAACAAATTGGTCAAACGTGCCCTCTCTTAACAGGTGTGCAACGCCCTTAGAAAACACACAACGTTTTAAGGCAAACAAACAACACCAGTTCAAAACGCGCCCTCTGCCCTTGTTTTGCACAATTTCATTTAAAACTTGAAAATTCCCTTTTACTGAGGATGCTTTGAGAGTGTAGGAGTGCAAATGAATGTTGAATTGATGTATTTGAGGGATTTTATACTTGAACAGGTTTGATTTATGCTTTGAAAACCCATTTTATAATGTTTCATGTCACTTTTAAAATTTTCACGCTAATGCTCTTTGACCTTTGACATTTTGCTTTGCAGGTGGATGATGTTGGCATTAGAGTTTGAGTGAAAAGCTTAGGAATCGTAACTTATTACATATAATGAACATAAAATTACATAAATAAATAAAAATATTACATTTAAAAAAAAATAAAATTACAATCTAAAACCAAACCCATACTTTGGAATCAAAATTAGAGCTCGGGCAACCATAGTTACATGTTTACAAATCCTCTATGGGTGAAAAAGGGATATTATTTCTTTCACTCTCATGATTTTGCTGGCCTTATGCAGTGAATGGTGTTTTATTGGACCTTGGAGGAATGAAACCTAGTGACCTAATGGGACCTTGAACAAGTAGACTTCAGGTGGACTTGACTGACATGAGCCTTTAAAATGAATGTATGCTCAGCAAGACACATGAAGGTGGGCTAGCAAATATTGATTTTTTGAGAGGGGATTTTGGAGTTCGAACTTGGGCTACCATCAGTGAGTAAATTTTTACATGATGACCTAGGTAGAATGATAAAAAATTCAACATGGGACACTAATATGACGTAAAAGAGGAATTTTGATCACTGATGGTAGTATGCAAATACTGACCTTAACACCTAGGATAACCCATCGAAGCCATACGAAAATAAGAACACCGCAAAGGTGAAGAAGGACACAAGAAAGTAGCCTGAATTCCACAAGAGCCCCATCCACAACACAAATGGGTTTCGCGCTAAGCAGTGCCTGGTGGCCGAGCTAAAAGATTCAGAGTTAGATGTATGTTCTGACTCTGAGACATAACTTGAAAAGGGGAGCGACAAGGGGAAGTAGATTATTAATGCAAAACCCAATGCCACTTTTGCCACCACCAAGGTCCAAAAGATTGAGCCTGAAGATCCAAAGGAGGGGGGCGTCTCTTCCACTCGCAAATGTGGGTGAAGGGTTCTCTGCTACAATTCATTGTCGTTAGTGGGAGCCAAATGAACCTCATCTAAGTAGAGGTAGTTAATCAATTGGGCATGCCGACCATAGCACACCCACAATCATGCACCATTTGGTGGTTCCACTAAGGACGAGATCTTTGCATCAGCTAGCAGTGTCACCTTCCCTAAATCATTAAGTCCTTTACAAATGAGGTGCTGTGTGATGTTTATCCTCTTGAATTCTGTGATGTTTTATTAGGCCAAACATACTTGTGGGAGCATCATGCTATGTATAAATCCAGACCTTGAACAATTGTTATTACTTTAGGCAGAAAACCATATAGGATGCCAGAGGTAGCCCCACCTACTGCCACTTCTTTGATCTCTGCTAAGAAATGGAGTAAGATCATCTCCCAGACTAGGAAATTTGTTTTCTTTCTGATTGACTCTCAAAGTAAGGGTAATATTGTGGCCACATCCATGGCCCCTAGAAAGGGTTCCTCCACATAGCAAAAGTAAGTTGATAAGGTCATAGAAGAGTACAGGGAAATCTTCTCCTCACCCACATGGGTACATTTTCATGGTCAAGTCAAGAATTCGATCAATCTGACTCCCAAATCACCTCTAGCTAATGGGCCAATAAACATTTGCTCTCTTATGGAAATCAAGGAAATCAAGTGGTAGTTCCAGGAGTTGCTACAAAAATGGCACATCCAACCAAGTTCCTCACTTTGTGGGAGCCCAAATTTTAGATGGGACTGACCATTGTGGCACTGACCCCAGTTGTGGCATTGACCATTGTTCTCAACTCTTCTCAACACAAGACTTATGGATGGACACAACTGTTAAAAAATGATCCAAAATTCACCACCACATACCAGATGATGATGGATGGCAAGTAAGTACCATACTTACACCTCCAAGATGCACTGTTATGCTACCTATGGCACCTCTGTGTTGTTTCAAGTGAGTGTGTTGTTAGCACTAAGTTGGTATTTTAAAAATTGGGTCAAATTGTTTTGGAAATCAATTAAGAATTTTATTATAAGAAAAGTGGGTTTAAGTATAGAACTAGGTAAAATTTTTGGTGTGAAAAGTGGCATAAGAATTAAGAAACATGTTAAGAAAGTTATTATTGTCTTGCCAAATATTTTTTACCTTGATCTTGCACCAATCAGATGTCCAAAAACAAATGGTGCTACGATTTTTTTTTGTAGCATGCTACAAAAAATTTTCATAGCGTCTACAGTCCCGCACTGTGAAATATTTTCATAGCACCTATAGAATTATAAAAAATAAAGCTTTTAAGCTATCATTTGGGTCATTAAAAACTCTAAAGGTCTTTTATGTAACTTGATATATGATATGGCTTGATGTGATGGTTTGAGGTGGTTTCCATAATAGTGCACAAAGGAAAGTGTTGAAACCATAATTGTGCACAAACCCATTGTTTCCATCAAATCTAGGTAACTTGCTAGCAACAGACAATGCGGTTTTTAACACTTTTTTACAGTGTGGGGTAAAGTTCTCAATTTTTCTCAGTCAAGAGATGGCAAAGTGAGGTTATGTAAGACGCTTTGAACCCGATGAAGTATGGTTTGAGGTATATGATGAAGTCATACCTTTATTCTGAAATGTAGGATGGGAGCCAATTTTTCAGCAGTTTAATGGTTACAATCTCAGGTGGTGTTATGATTTTTTTCACTCTTTTAATGCCAACAGAGCTCGAATAAGAGAGATGGAGTTTGTAGTCACTAAAGATTCGATAGCATAAGCCACAAGGCTACCTATCGAGGGTGAGAAGTGGTTTAAGAAACAAATCATAAAAAATGTTGATCTTAATTTCTTATTAAAAAGAGAGGATCATAACCCTAATTCGAGTGTGGGAACACCTCAGAAGATTCTGAAGCCCGAATGGTCTGCTGCCTTAAAGATTTCGCAGTTATTCTTCAGAGTTGAAGGTAGGTATTCTAAAATATACCTTTATCATATGAGAATAGTATGCCATTTAGCTTGGTTTAGGAATATGATTCTATCTTATTTCTTGTATTAAAGTTTATTTATAATGGCTGTTAAGGCCAAAACTAGGGAAGAGATATTACCTCACGATATATGCCACCATGGTTTAATTAAGATGTTGTACGTACATGAATTAAATAAACAAATAAAGTAGTTAAGAAGAAGAAATGTGGTAAACCCTGCACCTAAAAGACAAAGAAAGGTTAGGGATGGAAACAGTGCTGAAAACCTAGTTCCAAAAATAGGGATAGGGGATCCTAGTCATCAAATCCATGATAACATAGAAAAACCTATGAATAAAGGAGAAACTAGGGTGTATAAGAGTAAAACCAAAAAACAAAAACATAAAATGCAAGAGGAGGAAGAGCCAAAGAATTTAGAAACAGAGAATAAAAAGGGAAAGGAGCCAAAAAGGGAGGCAGAAGATACCAACCGAGAAACATAATCTAGGGTTTATTACCTAAGAAATCCTCACACCATATATACCAATAAGCTGAGACTAGGCTTCAAATCTAAATTTAACCCTATACTAAAACAACCTATCATCCTTGATGAAGAGGAAGATACAAAATCTTCGAAAGGTAAAAAGGGAGCCACAAAAAAGAGGAAAACAAAATCTGCAAAAGAAAAGGAACATGAAACCCTAGCAGTCAACAAAGACATACAAGAAAAATTTAAAAGGGTTACCCTATCAAAATCAAGCCAAGAAAAGTTGAGCATGCTTGCTCAAGCTGCTGAAGCCATGGAAGAATAATCAAAGTTGGGTTTTTGGTGGAGTGTCTTGATACAGGAACAGGGGAATGATTTTTTGTTGTAAACAAAAACCCTAATTTTTACTAATATATCTCATAAAAATTCATTGAATATTTTTGATAGTTTGGTCAGCATAATTTAAGGTCTAATGATGAGATATACAAGATTTTGTGGATCGAATACATGCACATGGTGGTTTTGGTCATAGGTTTGATGAAAAGGAGATGACATATGATTGGGGAGACATGTGTAATTTAGTTGCATGACTTTAGGAGATTTTTAAAGTAGGTTAAGTGTATCTCATTGATAGCTATAGGAAGGATCTACGCATGGCCTAGATGTTGGATCACTCTACAAAATAGTTAATAGTTCCAGATCCTAAAGTCTAGTATGTGACTCATCAATCTCTTCCAGATAATCAATAGAGGTCTCATAACAGTTTGCAAAGATATTTTGTTTTAGTTTGAATGCCAAGATAAGGCTCAAATGGATAAAATAGCTAGGATAGTATATTTTATTACAACTTGTAGTAGGTTTTATGACAGTTTGTAAATTATATTATAAAGTTTTGTAATATTTAACAATTAAACTTTCAGAATTAGTAGATCTTGAAAACTTTATGTAATTTCCTATATAATACATTAGAAAGAAGTGAGAAAGGTTGGACTCTGAAACAAAGAATCTCTTTTTCTTCATGTGATCAAATTATTAATATTTCCAAGTGCCAAGAAGACTATGGTATTATGTTCATGATATAAAGATTCCTTTGATGATATTCTTAGTCAATTTTTCTTCTGTGATAGTTTCATTTGTAGGTGATATCATTTATCTTCTATCTTCTGGTGTTTAAATGAGAATATGTTACATAATTCATTAGTTAATGCTCTGGTTCATATGGTTTAGGCATATGCACTCTTTCTCCTAAAACTTGCGGGATTCATGTTTCATGCCTTTCTATAGTGGATTGTTTTCTCTTTCTACTACCGTTCAGATAATGTTTGATATGTCTACAATTTTCCATCTATCCTGCCTTTGTCCCTCTTGATTCATACAACCAAGATATGGTATCTCTATCTTAAAACTAATTTGTTGACCCCATTTACCAATGGATTGATTGCTTCATCCCAACCACCACACTTAAAATCCAAAAATTGTACTAAATATCTAGCCATTATTTGAAGATACATCCAGTTACTAAGGTTAGTGAGTAGGTTTTCAGAGAGATCCCTCTCTGGATTGAAGGGGATAGCCTTCAATCTGCAAGATTGGATTGAAAAGGTCACCTTAGGAAGTTTTCCTGTTACAACCAATAAATTTTTATGAGTGCTAACATGTGCCAAGTTGATTTGGTAGTCAAGTCGTAGGACATTTTGGTCTGGAAAAAATAGTGGCAGTACGTAGAAGCATTTTTATTGGATGAAACTCTGACAAGATGTTGGAAAATATATCAGATCATACACTGCTTGTGCCATCACCAAGTCAACCATTAAGAAACAAGGCTTGTACACTCCTTTGCCTACTACTAGCCAACCTTGGGATTCGATATCCATGGATTATATGTCTATATTTCCTTCTACTAAGCATGGTAATGACTATGTATTTGTGGTCATTGATATATTTTCTAAGATGGATATATTGCCTGCTTGCAAGAAGAATATCACAACAAAAGACAATCTCAAACTCTTATCCGAACGAGTGTGGGTGTTGTTTGGGATCCTGCAGACCATTATATCAAATTGGGGAAATAGGTTCTTGAGCACATTCTGGTCAAGCCTCTAGTCATTGTTGGACACCAAGCTCACCAATTCGACGAAATTCCACCCCCAGACTAATGGCCATATAGAGGTCTTCAATAAGATGATAGTGTAGATACTACACATGTACAACTCCAAGCATCCAAAAACATGGGATGAGAGTTTTCCCTATGTGCAACACAACTATAATATATCTCTCCATAGATCGAATGGACACAACCCCTTTCAAGTGGGCCTAATATTTCAATGATTGTGCCTAATTGATGTTGCCATGCCTCTTCCAACTACATAGGAAAAATATGCACATGTACAGTTCGAAGCTAATAAAGCCACCAATTTTATTGAATGCATGTAGCACATCCACCATCTGGTTCATGATGTCTTAAATAAAGCCAATTCCATGTATAAACAATATCATGATCAAAATCAAGTGCCACATAAGTTTCAAGGGGGTGACAAGGTGTGGTTGCATCTATGGAAGGAACGCCTTACTGTAGCCAATCAGAGTCTTCGACCACTTCGATACGGGCCTTACACTATCAATAAGGGCATGGGTAATTTTTTTTTGGAGATAAGCATCCCTCCATTCCTTATCATGCACCCCGTATTAATTTTTCCCACCATTGTTAGACACATCAGACATTATTGAGCAACTAACACCAACAAAGCTCAATCCAGATTGCATCGAACAAGGCACAACTGTTTGAATCATGGACACACAGGTTAAAAACACTCTCCAACAAAGGATCCAACTGTGTCGGGTTGTAAAAGCTGGCCAACTCTTGCACCAAGGCAAGTGGCTCACTAGGTACCAACTTCAACATAAGTTTCCCCATCTCATGGAGGCATTTAATGCAATGGGGACCATTAATTCCTAAGGGGGGAGGATTGATCCAAGTGGATATTGGTGGCCACCCACCTATTCCACTTGGACCCCTAATATTTTTTCCTTTCAGTTTCCTAATTTCCAGCATGATTTCCTATTTCAACAGTTTTCTTTTTTTGGTAGTTTTTCGGGTCCTAAACCTTCAAAGCTGTTTTGAGGAACTAAACATAATTTATTGGGGAAATGGGAAAACATATAGTTTGTGGAAATGTTTGTAGTTAAAAGTTGTTGTCCTTAGATATACCTTTCTAATGGGCTATCATGTGCGCCAAACGAATATTCTATGCCAATTTTACGACCCTGGGAAGTTGACATTCCAACTAATCCCAACGGGGCCCACAAGCTTTTAGCACTTAATCTCCCAAGGTTAGGTTTTTTGATGTTTTGGGTTTTCTCTTGTTTTTTAATGATACAAATCCTTGAGAGCATCATTGTAACTCAATTTAGAAGGCATGTAGTCATCACATCTTTGCTCAAAGATAAGCTTCATCGCTCGAGCTAGTTTATTTCCTTCCTGCATGTAAACAATTTTTAACGATTGCTATTTATTAATTGAAGTTTGGTTTTGTTGTATCTCTATGTTTTTGTTTAAATCAATATTTCATTTATTTCCTTCATAAATCCATATCAGTAACTAACTTAGTGATCTGATGGAAACAATATTAATAACATAAAGGATGAGTTGAGCTACTTCATGAAAAGAGTACCACTGCATGAAATAACTTATTGCTAAATTCATTGAAGCAAGATGCATAAACAAACTTGGAGACAAGATCATTCACTAACATTACAAAGACAATTTTTTCAAAGATAAGATTTGCAGAAAGAATGACTAAACTAATGCATGGTAAGTAAGAATACAAGATGGGGGTTTAAGCACTTGGGTTGGTCCCTAAACTAAGGAGACTCAAGTCCCTAAAGAAAAAACATTCTAGAAATGGAACATATAATAAAAAAAATGTGCTCATACATGAAATATTACATAATTTAGATGTCAAGAAAAAATCCTTCACTACCACTGACCCTAATCTCCAAAAGTTTGAATCCAGAATGGGCTACTCAAGCCCGTTATTTATACAAAAATAGCTGAGGAGAAACCTCCTCGAAGAGAGGCTTTCTTCCCTCTTTCAGCAGGGGAGAAGCCCCATATTTTTCTCTTGGATGGATTCATGTGTGGTCTGCATAAAGAATTTTCAATATCATACACAATAAATGCATTAGGCACACAGGATATGAAAATTGTCTCTTAACCTTCCTAAGAACATATTAAAGATGAAAAATACATTATTAAGTTCAAAAGGAAAGGTTAAATGTTCTTAGGAAAGGTTAGACGGGCTTTAAGTTGTACTTAATTGGGAGTTCCATCTCACACTAGCACTGGATAGACTCTCAGTGCCATTATGAGGCACTCATCTAAATTCCTCCCAAACCCAATCCAGCTCCACCAACAGGAAAATAAATTGAAGACCTTAGATATACTTTTGCACCACCATAGGCCAACATGGGTCCTTGAATTTATAGGGGTTTCCTCTCCTAAAATAACACCAACAAATTTAATTTTCCCTAGGTACAAATTTTCCAGACTACCATGTAACTTTCACCCCTAAGTCGATCCTAGTTTAATTGCAAGGAAACAACAATAAGGTGATATACAATGTTTAATTGTTCCACAGTCCCAACTAAAAGGGAGAAAATTTCTAAAATAAAATTATAGAGGAATAAATTTTTGCCATAAATTGCTAAGAAGTGCTAGGAATCAGGGTAACAATTACTTGGGAGAGGTGAATTAGGCGAGTTAGAAGGTCCCATTAATTGTGTGTTCTACCCATGCTTTGGATAATTTAAAGTCTGATCACTTGCTCGATTGCTAAGTTGAGTAGGTTTTAGATTATGAGAAACATGACTACCCCACAACACTTTATCACTGAGCGTGATGAGGGCCAATCTCACCCAACAATCTCCACAATTGCCACAATCCTTCCACACCACATCAGTCATCTATAGGGAAGCCCTCAATCAACTATCACAATCTGTTGATATTTCTTCTTTGTGCTCTCAACCAGGTTCCATGCACTATACATATAAAATTGTTATTCATTTATTTAGCTGTGCTGAGAAAAAAACCTCCTCCCGCATGATTGCTAACCTGCTGAACATTAATTTCAGCTCCCTCACATGGATTTAGCCACCCCTCTTCACCGTCTAACCTCCATGCATCTAGTGAATTTTCCTGTAGATTAATGTTGATGGCATGATTAAACTAATGGATGGTACAGTTTTGAAGGTCGTGCCTTCCATCACCATTAAGATGCACCTGTTTCACTCCTCCAACTTACTCTCACACGTAGGCTCTTCTATCACATATGATATTGGATGACGTTTTTTTTATGAGACTTAGAAGGGCAGAACATCACCACATTCCGCTAGTTGTAGGGAGCATATTGCCACGTCCCCCTGCTTATTAGTCAGGCAGGGCAATGGCAACCTTTCCCCCTTTCCCTCTCTATTCTAGTCACACCATCTAAGGCATAAAAATGTTTTATTTTATTTTAAAATAATTAATATATACAATTATATTTAATAAATATAATTTAATACATAAAATTATTTTAATAATCACTTATACATATATATATATAAATATTTTGTTGTAACATATGACACTTTGAGAGAGTGATTATTTTAACCTTTAATAAATAATTTTGGTTAGAAATTAGTATGTATGTTATTTTTTTTTCTTAATTTAAAATATTAAGATTTTTTTTGAAAGTTATACATTGGAACAATTCATAAAATTTCAACTAGTAATTATTATTTAAAGAAAGCTTAATAATGTTACTATTCACAAATTATTTTACACATCATAAACAATATTAAAAAAATAGTTAATTGAAATACTTCTAACATTAAAAAATTTTCATTTTCTATTGATTTATAACATAAATGTTTTAATTCATCTAATATTTATTTTATAAAAAATAAATAAATAAATAAATAAAACTAATATTAAAATATTTCATTTATGTAATTATGTAACTATCACTTCCTCAGATGGGGTGAATATAGGAGAGAAGGCGAGGTCTTCCCCCACTTGACCAATAGGTAAGGGGACGTGACATCATGCCCCCTGCAAGTGGCACATGCTACACAAGCCAACTTAATTACTTCTTAATACAATTCATACATTGCTACATGGTAGTGGGTGACTTTGCATGTGGAAAGAACAAGGTGTTTACGAGAAGCATGCAAGCAAAAGAAGTATGGAGGATTTCCAAGTCGATTATCCCATTCTTGGTAATCAATAAAGATTGAAATTAGTGTTAATGCACATGTACGAGGATTATATTAACTATGCTCTAAATGGTGATAATCAGATTCACAAGGGACGATGTAGCTTGAAGTTCACCAGGAAAGGCTTGGCCAGTAGAATAAGGTGAGAGAAATAAGATAGGTGGTATAAGTAAGGAAAGAGACCATCCTCTAAGTAATTACAAGTTGTGGATTAATTTGTTCTAGGATACGATTTAAGAAAATGATATTTGTTGCTATATTTTGGCAGGAGTTGACATTGTGAGAAATCCCCTCCTTAGCACAAAAGAGGATCCTGTAATTGGGGCACATGTGGAAGGTGTACAACTTAGGTATCTGACAGGGAGGTGGGGCTCAAGCTAGCATGGTTTATGTATAGTACACATTCCTCTCATGTCTAAGCCAGGTAATTTCTATTCTAGTCTTCAAAATTGTTCTGCTATGACAATGTTTTTTCCACTTTCATTAACCTCAACTAGGAGCCCCCCTTTCTAGTGAATAGAGGTTTAGATAATTCAGTAAGAGTCTATTTGTATGGTATTGTTTCCTCACTTTTGAGTATAGAATAGAGAAGGGTAGGGAGGTTGAAGGACAACTATACTTTTATCTACTTAGTGGGGAATCAAGGTATTGAGTCAAGGTGGGGGGATAGCTTCCCAATACCTTCGAGGGAAATTGTTGGAATTGGGTCTTGGAATTGTGTGCTTGGGAAAAATTCTCACTTTGAACTTGAACTGTGTTGGGTTTGGTATGGGGATGCTTTAGGTGGTAGTAAAAGAGGTGTTGCGAAAGTTTACGTTATGTGCGATTGAACCTTTCAATTATTCTCTGGAGAGGGGACTGGATAAAGAGACAACTTTGGCACTCTCTCACTGGAGTGGGAAGGGTGGCGGAATTTTCTTTTGAATTTGGGTTGGGTATCTCTCTAAGGATGGGAGAACTATGTAACTCATCACCCCACATTTACCCTCTTTTACAAGCTCACGAGGGTAAACATGAGACGACAATTACTATGCATGACCCAACATCCAAGTTCCAGTTATGGATATGTGGTCCATGTCCTGAGACTTTACTGCAACCTCCCAAGGACACTTGATCACCCAAATGTTAGACAACATCCACATATGATCTTTCCCTGAGTTGGATTTTTTTTTACCAAGCTTTACAGCCTAGTCGCACACATGCCAAGCGATCCATGTGACCATAAGGCTCCAACCACATTCACAAGTTGTCCTCCGTGTGGGTACATTCGAAATTCCTCAGTTTTATGCCTACAACCATGAATTTAGTGCTTGAATTTCAGGGTTGGCCAGCAGGTCACTGCCCAGAACTTTCTAGAATCAAGTCTAATATAATCACATTTACATAATATATACTTAGGCTCAGATCATCCCCAAACATTCCAAACACATGATAAACATTTAGACAAACATATGGTAAACATGGTAGCTACATGTCATGAATACATATTTGTTCACGGTCTCATTAATTTCATCAGAGAATCATCAAGAAGGCTCACTACCCTCTTAAGGCAGATGTAAAAACACTTGTTAGCTCATACATTCATATAATTATTCAATAACTTATCAAATCATGAACAAGATCCATAAAAAGATCACGTCATTTAACCATTCCTAAAACCCACATTTAACCATAATGAAGCCATGACAAACCAATCATAAAATAACCATAATAATCAATACATGTGTTCATTGATCTCAATAATAAATAATACATGATAACATATACATAAAGACAACTTCCACATACCACTCGACTATAGATTGTGTTGAACCAAATCTCTCTTTCATCCAATCACCCTCGTGCCATATTTCAGGCATGAATGTGGGATCACATGGGATAAACCAAAACAGAACTAGCCATGGCTTCCATACGCAAAACCACCTCAACACTCAACCACAATGATTTCGCCTAAACCAGTCTACAAATTATCATAACCAAACAAGCTTGGATGCCATAGACTTTCCTCGCCTTACCTAGAGGAATTTTCCTATCTCCACCTAACTGTTAAGAGTTTCGGAGAAATCATGTCCACCCTCAACCCTTGGGAATTTTCCTTAGACCACCTCAATCAGGATTCAAAATCTACCAACAATCCAAAGCTTAATCAAAATAGGTAACCCACTACATCATGGTTATCCAAGAAATGACAAAGCAAGGCTGTACATCACTGTCAATCTAGGCAAATCTCATGCCAATGACAAGAAACATAAACAATATATCAATGGATAGATCATGCATCAAATCCCAATGTAACGTTTTTCCCCTCTATTCAACTTTGAATACATGTCCTGTGACCTTGGTCTTATTTTATTTACATGGAAACTTAACCCGAGGTTGTTACAAGCCCTCCCCCCTTGGGGGAACATCGTCCTCAGTGTTCTATGACACTTATGACCAACATAACATACTGCTTATGGAGCTTTATAAGCACAACTCGATGCAGTATTTACAATGACAACTACTGAAAATATGACTAACATACTACTTATTAGAGATTTATAAACACAACTCGATGCAATATTTACAATGATATAAAGAAGGATATAATGCCTGCAACTGATCAACCATCTCCCATGTAGCTTCATCAGGGCTAAAGTGCTTCCAATGCAATATAACTTGCTCTATTGCACGGTTCTAGAACATGAGTTATTTTCATTGCAATATGCATTGGGGTTCTAGTTGGAACTCTCCCTCTAGTTCCACATGTAATATAGACCAATCAATCACATGATAACCATCCTACACATATCTCTTAAGCAATGAAACATGGAAAACATCATGGAATTTGATTGATGGTGGCAAAGCAAGTCTGTATGCCATTGGTCCAATCCTCTTGAGGATCTCAAAAGGCCCACAATACTGAGGAGCCAACTTGGCACACGACTCAATCTTCAAGGATCTCTTCTTGGGCTTGATGAGAAAGTACACATGCTCCCCAACCTGAAACTCCTTGAATGATCTATGTTGATCTGCATAGCTCTTCTGTCTGTCCTGTGCTACCTTCAAATTATTTTTGATAACCTGCATCTCTTGCTCCATCTCAACCAACATATCTGGTCCACTCAACACCCTGTTCACTAGATAACCCCAACTATTAGGAGTATTACAACTCCACCCATATATAACCTCAAATGGATTCATCTTCAAGGATTCTTGATACCCTTTATTATAAGCAAACTCTACCAGTGTAATATACTCCTCCCACTTGCTTTGCTGATATATGACATACATACTTAACATATCCTCAAGGATCTTGTTAACCCTTTCTGTCTGTCCATCTGTCTACGGATGATAAGTTGTACTAAAATATAACTCTATCCCCAATCCTGTGAACAACTCCTTCCAAAGGCTGGAAGTGAACTTAACATCTCTATCTGATATAATCTTCTTGGGAATTACATGCAACCTCACTATCTCCTTAATGAGGACCTGAGCCACTTCACTAGCTGAATTAGTAGACTTCACTACAATGAAGTGAGCTACCTCGCTGAACCTGTCAACCACAACCATGATAGAGTAATGCCGCATTGAAGTCCTAGGAAAACCTATAATTAAATCCATGGAAATGACCTCCCATTTCCATTCTGGAATTGGAATAGATCACAACAAACTAGCTGGATGCTTGCACTCAGATTTCACTTGCTAACAATCTAAGCACCTTGTAACAAACTTAACCACATATTTATTCAAATTTGGCCAATTGCATAACTTCTTGATAATTGTCAAAGTATTCTATTATATTAGGTGGCTTGAATCTGGCCTGACAAGAAACTTCCTCAAGATAATATTTTTCAATTCACCACTGTCAGACACATAGATCATGCTCCTGAAGCTAACCAAGCCATCTGTGATGAGGTGATACTACTCATCCCCATCACCTTCACCTTGCTATTGAAATATCTGCTTTAGCTTTTGGTAATTCTCATCATATTTCCTTGCATCTAAGATTTGCTCCTGTAAATCTATCCCATAAGAGCTCACAACTGAGATATGATTCACCTGCACTCTCCTACTAAGAGAATCTGTAACCCAACTCTCTTTGCCTTTGATGTATTTTATCTCAAAATTAAAACCACTAAGAGTAGCCAACCATTTATCTTGCCTTTCATTTAGATTGGGTTGGTCAAACAAGTAACTTAGTCCACTATGATCACTCATCAAAGCGATCCTTCTGCCAAGGAGATAATGTCTCCACATCTTCAATGCACAAATAATAGCTTCCAACTGTGGATCATGAGTCACATATTTATGCTCGTGGTCATTTAACTTCTATGATTCATAGAAAACCACCTGCCCTTCCCACATCACGACACCACCAAGTCCTTCGTTGCAAGAATATGTACAAACCAAAAACTCCTTATCAGGATATGCAATATTAAAAAACAAAGCATTGGTAAGCAACTGGTTCAACTGATTAAAACTAGTTGCACACTCAACAGTCCATTCAAACTTCTTACCTTTCACATGCAAAGATGTGATAGGATATCCAATCTTGGAGAATTTCTTGACAAACCTCCTATAATAACCTTCTAGTCCCATGAATGATCTGAACTCATCCACATTCTTCGGAGTTGGCTACTCCATGATAGCCTTAATATTTTCCAAATCCACTACTATCCCCTCCTTGGAAACAACATGTCCCATGTAATGAATCTAAGTTTGGAAGAAGCTACAGTTGCTGAGCTTGGCGTACATCTTATGCTCTCTCAACAATCTGAATACTGCTACCAGGTGTTTTGCATGCTCCTCCTCATTCTTTGAATAAACCAATATATCATCAACAAAGACTATCACAAACTTATTCAGGTAAGGGTGAAACACACTATTCATCGAACACATGAAGGTGGCTGGAGCATTGGTAAGACAAAAAGTGATCCAAATTTAAACAAGAACACAACAAATTATAGATATAACCATAAATACAGAGATGCAATAGAAATAATACTTCATTTCATTAATGTAAAACACTGAAATATGCCTAGTAACAAAAATGGAAATAAACTAGCTCTAACGATGGTAGCTTATCCCTGAGAAGAGATGTGGTGGCTACGTGCCTTTGAATTGCCTTACAATGAGTCTCAAAGGCCTTTTTTATTATTAAACAATAAGAGCAAACCCTAAACAACCAAAACCCTAACCCGAGGAGATGTAACACCAAGAGTTTATGGGCCTCGTTGGGGTTAGTTGGACAACCAACTTCCTGGGGTCGTGCCTTGGTCATATTATCTCCATTTGACGGGCATGATACCCCGTTGGAAAGATCTCTCTAAGGACTACGATGAAAAATACAATTTTATCAAAAAATTCTTGGTGGTATATTGCCAAAAAAATTTCGTTTAGGACCTCAAAATGGCTCTGGAAGTTTAGGACTCGAAAACTACTGAAAATAGTAAACTGTGCTACAATTAAGGAAACTGAAAAATTGAAAGAAACAATGGTGGGGGTCTAGGTTGAATTGGCGTGTGGCCACCAATATCCACCTAGATCATTCCTACCCCTCTTAGGAAGCAATGGTACCCATTGCATTGAGTTCTTCCATGAGATGAGGAAACTTCTGTTGAACTTGGTCCCTGGTAAGCCACTTTCCTTGGTGAAGGAGTTGGCCTTCTTTGACAACTCGATACAGTTGGATCTTTTGTTGGTGAGTGTGTTTGATCTGTGTGTCCATGATTTGATCAGTTGCAGCTTGTTCCATGTAATCTGGATTTAACTCTGTTGGTGTGAGCTGTTCTGCAATGTTGGATGTGTCTAGTAATGGTGGAAAGTATGGCTGAAGGCAGTCCACATTGAACACTGGGTGCAGGTCAAGGAATGGGGGAATGTTGAGCTCAAATGCATTGTCTCCCACAACCTTGGTAATGGTGTAAGGACCATATCAGAGTGGTCTGAGTTTCTGATAGGCTTCGGTAAGGCGTTCCTTTTGCAAATGCAACCAGACTTTGTCGCCCACCTGAAACTTGTGTGGCACCCGATGTTGATCATGTGGCTGCTTGTACTTGGCATTTGATTTCTCCAGAATGTCATGGACCTACTGGTGGATATGTTGGATGTGCTCAATGAAGTTTTTTTCCTTATCTCTTTCAGATTGGACATGAGTCGAATCTTCCTGAGTAGCTGCAAATGACATGGCCACATCAATGGGACATAGTGGCTGGAATCCCAAGCCCACCTGAAAAGGGCGGTGGCCAGTCGAACTAAGGAGAGCCCGGTTATAGTTGTGCTGAACATAGGGGAGGCTCTCATCCCATGTGCATGGATGCTTTGAGTTGTAATGTGTATGATCATCCTATTGACAACCTCTATTTGGCCATCTGTTTGGGGATGGAAAGTTGTGGACTTAGTGAGTTTGGTGTCCAACATCGACCAGAGACTAGACCAAAATGTACTAAGGAACCCGATGTCCCAATCTAATATGATAGACTTTGGGATCCCAAAGTGTACCCACACTCGTTCAATGAAGAGTTTAGAAGTGGCTCCTGCTGTGATATTCTTCTTGCAGGTCACCATAATGACCATCTTCAAGAACCTATCGAAGACCACAAAAACATAGTCGTTTCCATGCTTAGTAGAAGGAAGGTCTGACCTGTAATCCATGGAGATGGATTCCCAAGGTCGACTAGGGGTATGAAGTGGAGTATAGAGGCCTTGCTTCTTGATGGTCAGTTTGGAAATGGCGCTGGCAGTGTAGGATCTGATGTACTTCCCGACATCCTGTCGAAGATTCAGCCAATAAAAATATTTCTACAGTACTTCCACCATTTTCTCGACCCCAAAATGCCCACCATCCTGACTGTAGTGTGCTTCCCAAATCATCTTGGCATGCTCAGAACATAGAGGTGACCTAGGTGGCAGGGCATCCTAGAGGTGAAAATTTTGGACATGCTGACCCTCCAAGAGTGTCTGGTATGTGTGGCCAAATTCTGGGTCGCTTTTGTAGAGAAGTGGCCAATCAGAAGTCTCATGACCACAAGAGTTGAGCATGGATTTTAACACCATGATTGGTGGTCGACTGAGGCAATCTGTAACATTATTGGTTCTGCCCTTATTATACTTGATATTCAAATGGAACTGTTGTAGGTATGTGAACCACTTCTGATGGTGATCACTCTTCAACTTCCCTTGCATCTATATGAACTACAGGGGCCCGTGGTCTGTGTGGATGACCATTTCCTTCCCCAAAATGTAATGCTTCCATTGTTGGCAGGCCTGCACAATGGAATACATCTCTTTGTCATAAGTGGGATACTTCTAGATTGTGTCTGAAAGTGTCTCACTATGATATGCCACTTGATTCCCGTGTTGAGTAAGGACTGCCCCAATAGCATGGTTAGAGGCATCTGTCTCGATCTCAAATGGTTTTTGCAAGTATGGTAATGTGAGCACTGGTGCCGAGCAGAGGCGATGTTTCAAATATGTGAATGCCTTCTGTTGAGATTCAGACCAAAAGAATTTTGCTTTCACTCCTCCCTTGGTGACTTGACTCAAGGGCCAAGTGATATGAAAAAATCCCAACATGAACCTATGGTAGAAATTGGCAAGACCCAGAAAGCTGCGGAGCTCTGTCAGAGTGGTTGGAGATGACCAATCTCGAATGAATTGGATCTTAGCTGGATCCACATGCACCCCTCGTTCATCAATAATGTATCCCAAATACTAAACTTGGGTCATGCCAAAAGTGAATTTCTCCAAATTGGCACATAGCTTGTGTTGCCATAGTGTTTGGAGAACCTGTCATATGTGGTGGAGGTTCTCTTCCCAACTCTGGATGAAGATCAGGATGTCATCCAAGTATACCACTACAAATGAGTTTGTGAATGGCTGCAAGATGTCATCCATCAACCTCATGAAGGTTGCAGGAGCATTCGTTAACCCAAAAGGCATAATCAACCATTCGAAAAGGCCCTTCTTATCTTTGAAGGTAGTCTTCCACACATCAGAGGATTTGATTGGTACTTGGTGATATCCTGACTTCAAGTTGATCTTGTTGAAATATTTTGCCCCCTTTAGTTGGTCCAGAAGGTCATCAATCCGTGGGATCGGGTACCTATTCCGAATAGTGATCTTGTTCAATGCCCGATAGTCAATACAGAGTCTCCAAGTCCCATCCTTCTTCTGTACAAACATGATCGAGATCCCACAGGGTGATGAACTCAGTCAGATGTGACTTTTCTGCAGTAGCTCCTGAATCTTCCTCTTGATTTCGTCGTTCTCTAGAACAGAGCGCTGGTAGATTGGTCCATTGGGCATCGGTGCACCTGGGGTCAGATTGATGGAGTGATTGACTTGGCAGTGCAGAGGAACCCCTGTGGGGGAGGTGAAGATGTCCTTGTACCCCTCCACAACCTTGTCCATCTGTAGTTGTCGTGCGAAGGGGCCCTATCTAGAGGTCGTGGCCATGTCTTCTTCTTTCCTTGAGGGTGTATCATAAAAAAACTAAATTTCCCGGGTTTGGAAATGAGCTTACTACATTGTTTTGTAGTAACAAAAGAGATGGTGGTAGGCAGTGGTACCTTTGGTATCCTGTACAACTTATTTCCAAAGTAACAATAATAATACAAGGCCTTGATTCGTACACAACATGTCGCTTCCACAAGTATGGTTGGCCTAATAATACATCGCAAACATCAAGGGGAGCAACGTCACATAATACCTCATCCGTGAAGGGTTTGATGTTGTATGGAAGGCGACACTGCTGGCTCATGCGAAGATCCCGTCCTCGGTGAAGCCACTCGATGGTGTATAGTTAGGGATGTGTTGTGGTCCGTAAGCCTAGCCGCTTCACTACCTCTGCCGAAATGAGGTTCTTTTGGCTCTCGTTATCGACAATGAACTGTAGCGGGGAACCCTTTATCCACATCTGGGAGTGGAAGAGGCATTCCTCCTCCTTTGAATCCTCGGGTTCCTCCTTCTGGATCTTCATGGTGGCAATGGTGGCGTTGGGCTCCGCATCGATATTCTGCTTCCCTTTGTCATTCCCCTTGTTGGGTTCTGACTTGAAGATGGAACATGCATCTGATTCTGAAGCCTTTAGCTTAGCCACCAGTAACTGCTTGGCCCGACACTCACTTGTATTGTGAGTGGAGCTCTTATGGAACTCACAGCACTTTCCCATGTCCTTCTTTGGCTTCACTATGTTGTTCTTTGCTTGCAGCTTTGGTGGGTTGTCCTAGGCCACCCCACCTTGTCTTTGTCCTTTGTTCTAAGGTTTGGGGGCACCTTTCCCTTGCTTTGGATTCACAGATCCAAAGTCTCGCTTCTTTTGTTCTGCTCGATCTTGACAATGCATTGATACGTTGTGCCGAGCGAGATGTCCTGGAACTCCATCTCGTCTTGGATGTACCTGTGTAGGCAGCCGCAGTATTTGAGTACCAAATGCTGCTTAGTATCCTTGATACCCAACTTTGTGCGAACGGTATGAAAAATATTGGTAAACTCTGACACGTCTTGGTCCCTTCCCTGTCGCAGCGTGGTCCACTTTATGTATTTATCCTAATAGCTTCCGACATGGTAGTACTGCTCCTTGATGGCATCCCGGAATGAATTCCAAGTGGGTGCAGCTGAAAACAGTGAGGCCGTACTTTCATCCTTCTACTCACAGTTGGTTTCCCACCAGTCCTTGATGTGGGGGGTGGCTTTGAGAAGAGCGAAAGTAATATTTTCCTGTTCGAAAAAATCATGAATAAAAAAAATACCCTTCTAGCAGATTTAAACATTTATCTACAACGTCTGCATCTATCTGACCCTCAAATGTGGGAATGTCAAATTTAACTTGTACCTTAAAGGGTGTGGCGCTTCCAGAGTAGTTACTGGAAGTAGATATGTCGCCCTTGGGTAGCCGCTGAAGGATTTGGGCAAAGTTGTCCATCATCGCGATCCTTTGTTGCTCGAGGGCCTCTTCGAGCAAGATTTTGATAGGATCTCCTGCCCCCTTGTCTTTATTTTCATCCGCCATGGGAGGCAGCTAGGATTTGTGAGGCTTTACTTGCAAAGGTTTGACCAGTTCAAGCCCTAAATCCTTATATCTCGACCTCGTTGGGGACATTCAAAGAAAAACAGAGAAAGAGAAGAACCCTCTGATACCATGATCCAGATTTAAATAGGAACACAACAAATTATAGATATAACCATAAATACAGAGATGCAACAGAAATAATACTTCATTTCATTAATGTAAAATACTGAAATATGCCTAGTAACATAAATGGAAATAAACTGGCTCAGACGATGGGAACTTATCCCTGAGAAGAGATGTGGCGCCTACATGCCTTTGAACTACCTTACAATGAGGCTCAAGGGCCTTTTTTATTATTGAACAATAAGAGTAAACCCTAAACAACCAAAACCCTAACCCGAGGAGATGTAACACCAAGAGTTTACAGGCCCCATTGGGGTTAGTTGGATAGCCAACTTCCCGGGGTTGTGACTTTGTCATATTATCTCCGTTTGACGTGTATGATACCCCGTTGGAAAGATCTCTCCGAGGAATACGATGGAAAAGACAATTTTATTACAAAATCATTGGTGGTAGATTGTCAAAAAAATGTTGTTTAGGGCCTCAAAATGGCTCCAGAAGTTTAGGACCCGAAAAAATGCTAAAAATAGTAAACTAAGCTACAATTAAGGAAACTAAAAAACTTAAAGAAACAATGGTGGGGGTCCAGGTGGAATTGGTGGGTGGCCACAATATCCACCTGGATAAAAAAGGAACCACCACAAACTCATATTGCCCATACCTTGGACAAAATGTAGTCTTGTACTTGTCTTCTTTGATGCACACCTGATGATATCCCGAGCTTAGATCAAGCTTTGAAAATACTACAACTCCCTCTAAATAATCAAATAAATCATCAATCTGAGGCAATGGATACCTACTCTTGATAGTCACCTTGTTCAATTGTCTGTAATCAATGCACAACTAAGAGTATCGTCCTTCTTCCTTACAAACAACAGTGGTGCACCCCAAGGAGACACACTTGGCCTTATGTATCCCTTATTAATCATCTCTTTAGGTTTTAGGCCCCTATATTACTAGTGTAACCCCTTATTGTTATTAATACAACGCCCTTATTATATTGTTGTACCCATGTAGTCCCCATATTGTTACTATTGTGCCCCATAGAAGCCCACTATTGTTATTATTGTGCCCTTACATTATTATTGTTATGTCGGCTCTGATCATATTATGACTCCTTAGACTCCTATATATAGAAAGGAGGTCTTGTCATTTGTATCATCGAAGAATTATTCATTTTTGTAATTTAAAGTAGGTTTCCCCCTCGAAGAGGCTTATTTCTAAGGCGTTTATCTCTCTTTTCTATCTTTTTGTGAGCTGGTTTCACAACATTTGGTATCAGAGCTTTGGATTCTAGGGTTTCGCTGCTCCAAATAGGTCATTGTGGCATTTTTGCTATAACTTTTTTCTGTGACATTTCAAAATCTAAAAAAAACCCATTTGAGACGAAATCTCATTGAAGCTCGGGTCCGAATTTCAGATGTTTTTGCACTATATTTGCGGAGATATGATATGAGGAAGTTGGTCTTTTTGCAGACTCCTGAATTACATTCGAAACAGGTGACCTGGGGAAGATCTTCATAACTTTCTCTCTGAGCATCAGATTTAAATTTCATAAGAAGGTACAGAAAGATAACGGATTGTAGTTTCTTGTATATAGTTTTCAGAGCCAAAGGTCGAAACAGTGACACGTGGCACTTCATACAAGTTCACTCTTCTGGAAAAGGTCTATAATAAGGTCATCTTGGAAGATTGTGCATAACTCTTCCTTGGAGAATCCAATTTGGATAAGATTGGTGACATTGGAAAGAGGACGCATAGGGCTACTATAGGTCACAATTTCAGAACTGGAAGAACCAAAATTACAGAGTTATAGTCATTTCAAGATCAAGCTCCTAAAATCAAGAAAAGGTGATATGAGAAAGTTTGATGGCAAGGATCCGGTAAATTGGATACCTCAGATGGAGCAATATTTTGATCTACATGGTGTACCACTGTTACAAAATGTATGTATTTCATCTTCATATTTAGAACCGGATCAATTTTTATGGTATAAAGGGCTTTGTTCTCGTAAACAACTTGTGACATGGTCAATTTTCACGGAGGAAATGATAGCACATTATGAGGATACAAAGAGCAACACCACAACAATTGGAAAGAGTAAAAGAGCTTTGTTACATAGTGGAAAGTAAAATTATGGCAACAAGGAAGTCTACCCATCACAACTTTAATAATGGAAGTGTTGTTTCTCCTGGCCTTCCATAACCTACAAGGGTTACACCACAACAATTGGAAGAGAAAAGAGAAAAAGGGCTTTGTTACAATTGTGATAGAAAATGCA
>APFE030378434.1:96791-107790 GCA_000404065.3 Pinus taeda | reverse complement strand
GACCATATCTTGTAAAGCATTGGAAGAAATAACCACTCCTCAAACTCTCAAGATAGAAGGACATATCAAGAAGAAAAAGGTTCAAGCAGTGAAAGATCACATCGAGCATCAACAACAAGTTCTCCAACTTTTAAAGGATAACGCCATTTTGGTGCAAAATCGAATGAAACAACAGGTAGGTCAACATTGTAGTGAAAAATGTTTTGATGTAGCTGATTGGGTATTTATATTGCTACATCTCAAGCAAGCTATTTATGAGAAGGAAATGTTGGAAATACTACATGCACTTAAGAAATGGCGACCTTACCGAATGGGAAGACACTTCAAGGTAAAAATGGATCATGATAGTCTTAAATACTTTTTAGAACAAATATTATCTATAGAAGAACAAAAAAAATGGGTCACAAATATATTGGGTTATGAGTTTGACATCATCTATAGAAAAGGGAAGCAAAATTTTGTTGCAGATGCACTCTCAAGAAAGGATGAGGATGTGGAAGCATTGTTTTGTGCTATTTCTATTATCCAACCATATTGGATAAATGAAACAAGGGATAAATGGAAGAAGTACGAAGAAGTGTGGCCACTCATTCAAAAGTTGCAGACGATCCCAATTCAAACAATATTGCCAAAACTTGAAGAGGAAGAAAAAATCATATTGGAACTTGGAGCAGTCACAGTAACAAGAACCCGACAACTACGAAATTGATCAATTTCAGAGTATCTCATCAAGTGGAAGAACTTACCTGCCGAAGATTCCACATGTGAGGACAAGAATATTCTACAGAAGCATCAATAACTACTCAAGCGTTGAGGGCAACACTTTTTGAAGGAGAGGGGCATGTAGGCCCCTATACTACTAGTGTAACCCCTTATTGTTATTAATGCAACCCCCTTATTATATTGTTGTACCCATGTAGTCCTCATATTGTTACTATTGTGCCCCATAGAAGCCCACTATTATTATTATTGTGCCCTTACATTATTATTGTTATGTCGGCTCTGATCATATTATATATAGAAAGGAGGTCTTGTCATTTGTATCATCGAAGAATTATTCATTTTTGTAATGTAAAGGAGGTTTCCCCCTCGAAGAGGCTTATTTCTAAGGCGTTTATCTCTCTTTTCTATCTTTTTGTGAGCTGGTTTCATAACATTAAGCTACAATTTCAGTTCCACCAACTCGAGCATGCTCATCTTGTAAGGTGTTTTACATGCTAGTGCTTCTCCCGACATCAACTCAATAGAGAAATCCACCTCTCTATGAGGAGACAACTCTAGGATCTCTGCAAGAAACAAATTTTGAAACTGCTACAAGACATGATACCTCCTCAGGACCTCATCGTCTTCATCCTCCTTCCATTTTTCACTGCAAATATGAACTACAAACAATACATACCCTTTCTTATGACTACGCTTAGCCTTCATAGTTGTAACCATCCCTACTGAGGTAGGCTTCTTCTTTCCCTACAATATTCTCTTTTCTCCATCATCATCCGTGCACTCAATGGCCTTGTCATATAACTCTACCTTAGTCCTGTGAATAAATAACCAGTCCATGCCCAAAATAATGCTATATGAACCTAAAGGAAGAACATTTAGGTGTGTTGTTGTAGGCTTGCCATTAAGCTCAAATACACAAGACTTCACCCAATGATGAACTCTTCTCTTGGTCCCTATAACCAACTGCAAAAACCCATATTTTGGATGCACTTAATTATTCAACCATCACTGATCCACCAGGTCAAGGCTAATATAGCTATATTTCGATCCAGGGTCAATCAAAATAGAAACAACCTGGTCACAAAGCTTACTTTCTATCTCGATAAAGGATGTCTGATGAGATTCCTTCATATTATCCCTTGTTGCATAGTTCTAGGGAATGTTGTGGCCTACATCCCCAACTGTTTGCACCTCCTCAACATTGTAGATCTGAGACCTGTCACGCTAATATGATGGAAAATCCATCTTGCAGTGGTCTCCACCTTAGGTCCAACACTTCAATGGTTTTCTTCCATTGCCTTTATTCTGTTGCTCTCCAGGCTGAGACCCATGTCCTTTCTCAATTGCATTAAAATTCTTATATGAAGCCACATTTTCCTTGTCACCTGCATCATAAGATATTCTTCACTTCTTAGGCCATTTTCCTTTAGACTTCTCATGACCGTTCTAGTCACGTTGGAACTCAGGCTTGAGCTTTGATTACTCATAACCATGCTTCAAATTTATGATGGATTCCTACAATGGCTGAGTCTCATCAAACTCAACATTGTCTTTGAATGACAATAGAAATCGACTGATGATAATTTGTATATTTTCTTTCTCATCCTTGAGATAGGGCACATATCTCAACAACTCTAGGAATCTAGTTGTATACTCTTCATCTGTCATGGAACCCATCCCTAGCTCATATATATCCTTGGCCTTTCCATGATAGTATCTCTTAGATAAGCACTTATTCCTGAAGAGTCTTTTAAACTCATCCCAAGTCATCTCCTCTTCCCTGATGCCTTTGATATTCTTAATATCTTCTCACCAGATATCCACTTTTCCATTGAGACTGAAGGTATCTATCTTGGCTTTCATGTTATCAAAGTAATCATGAATTCTGATGATCTAGGTAGATAGTGGTGGCTACCTTCCTATTCCACTTTTACCCCCACCATTGTTTCTTTCAGTTTCCTTAATTGCAACACAATTTACTATTATTGGCAATTTTTGGGTCATGAACTTCAAGAGTCGTTTTGAGGCTCTAAACAACGTTTTTTTTGGAAAAAGGGAAAATATAAATGTTGTAGTAGGGGGTTTCATTCAAAAATTGTAGTCCTTAGATAGATCTTTCTAATGAGGTATTGTACGCATCAAACGATGATTGTATGCCAAAGTTATGACCCCAGGAAGTTGACGTACCAATTTACCCCAACGGGGCCCACAAATTTTTGGTGCTTCATCTCCTAGGGTTAGGTTTTTGGATGTTTAGGGTTTTCAATTATTTCTTAATAGTAAATAGGCCTTCAAGCCTCATTGTAAGACAATTCAAAAGGCATGTAGCCACCACATCTATTCTCAGAGATAAGATACCATCGCCCAAGCTATTTTATTTCCATTATGCATGTAAACAATTTTTAACACTTTGTTATTAATGAATTAAAGTTCTTTTCTATATCTATATTTCATATAAATTAGATCGATGATTTTTGATGGTCGATGTTTCGAACCTATTAATGAGGTTCATCTTCAGGACCAAGTTATGTTTTCGCTATATCTCTGTGTTTTTGTTGATATCTGTATTTCATTTCATTCCTTTGTAAATTTGGACTGTCTGAAGAATTTCCTCATCCCAAGAAGCCATGCTTCAACATCTTCTGACTTAGTAAACTCACCATAAAAAGTAGGAGGCTTATCCCTCTTTAACCCTTCTATAAAGTACCCCCTCTAACTCCTCCTATAGGGATGGTGGTGGTGGTGATGATGATGTGTCCCAGAAGTAGTACTAGAATAAATTCCATGAGTGCTAACACTCCTCTCAGGTGTATCCAAGAGTCTTCCCCTCTTAACTGTATCATCCTTGTCCAACTTGTACCTTCTGTGAGACCTTATTCCATCTGCACCATTAGTCTTTTCTTCCTATCTGTCCTCATAATTGATTTCTAGCTATCCCTACTTCTGCAAATCTAAAAGACTCTGGAGAATGACTGCATCAACCTCAACTCTCTTCTCTTGAGCTTCCGCAAACCTTTCTCGTGCCTCAATCAACCTCTCATGATCTGCCTTCAACTTATGATTTCTGATTTCAAGATTCCCAATTTATTTTCTAGATCAAGTGAGTCCCCCTCTCCCTGCTGCTAGATGAATCATTCCCATCCCATCAATGTCTCTTCCAGCTTGTACGAGGAATCATTTGAACTATACTCAACTATTCTTCTCTTCATCTCTTGCCCTTCTATTTCCTACAATACACCATTGTTAGATAAATAAAAACATAATCAAAATCATACCTCAACTTACTGCAGGTGAGGCTATTGCATCTGCATAGGCGAATCCAGATCAACACGATAAAACATATCATAACCATGATATAATATCAATATCAATAAGTAACTAACATGCATGTATGGAAAACATATAGACAACTGACATGCAACCTTAACAATCTGAATTTACCACAAGGTCCATTGTTGCAACCTCGCTGTCATACCACTCTATAACACCCCACCCCACATTTACCTGCTTTTACAAGCTAACAAGGGTAAACATGAGACAATAGTTACTATGCATGACCCAACATCCAAGTTCCATTATTGGAAGTGGGGTCCGTGTCTTGAAACTTTATTTAAACCTCCCAAGAACACCTGATCACTGAGATATTAGACAACATCCACAAATGATCTTTCCCTGCGCTGGAACTTTCTTTTTACCAAGATTTACAGCTCAACTGCATGCATTCCAAGCGCTTCATGCAGTTAGAAGGCTCCAGCCGCACACACACGCTGTCCTCTATGCGACTACAACTAAAATTCCTTAGTTCTGTGCCCGCAACCGTGAATTGAGTGCCTAAGTTTCAGGGCTAGCCTACATGCCACTGCCTAGAACTTTCCAAAATCAATTCTACATAATCTATAATTAGGCTAAGGTTATGCCCAAACATTCCAAACACATGATAAAAATTTAGACAAACATGTGGTAAACATGGTAGCTATAGGTCATGAATGCATATCTGTTCACTGTCTCATTAGTTTCATCAGAGAATCGTCAAGAAGGCTCACTACGCTCTCAAGCTAATTGCAACAAAACTTGTTAGCTCATATATTCATATAACCATTCAATAACTTATCGAATCATGAACAAGATCCATAACAAGACCACATCATTTAACCATGCCTATAACCGACATTTAACTATAATGGAGCCATGACATACCAGTCATAAAATCATCATAATAACCAATATATGTGCTCATTGATCTCTATAATAAATAATACATGATAACGTATGCATAAATCCAACCAAGTCAGGGACTTCCACCTACCACCTGACCATAGATTGGGATGAACTAAATATCTCTTTCAACTAATCACCCTTGTGCCATATTCCAAGCATGAATGTGGAATCACATGGATAAACCAAAACATAACCAACCAAGGCTTCCATAGGAAAAACCACCTCAATCCTCAACCACAACGATTTCACCTAAAATGGTCCAGAAATCACCAAAACCAAAGAAGCTCGGATGTCTTAGACTTTCTTCACCATACCCAGAGGAATATTCCTATCTCCACCCACTTGTCAAGAGTTCTAGGAGAAACCATGTCCACCCTAAAACCTTGGTAATTTTCTGATACCACCTCAATCAAGATCCAAAATCTACCGGCAATCCAAATCTTAACCAAAATAGGGAACCCACTACATCATTGCTATCCAAGAAACGACAAAGGCAAGGATATAAATAACTATCAATCTGGGAAAATACCATCCCAATGATAGCAAACATAAACAATAAGCTAATGCATAGACCATGCATCAAATCCCAACACGCTAAATCACACGTGCCCAATGTTACCTACAAATCCGCAACTACTTTTTTCCCTTGCTTGCTGTGATCCAAACTTCTCTTACACTCCTTTGGTTATTCCTTGCTTGCTTTCTTGAGTCCTCCTTGTGTCCAAGTGCTTTTTCTCTCTCTCTCTGTCTCTTCGCTTCTCGAAGTGAATGGTAGAATGTCCAAGAATGTGGGTGAATGTTCTCTCTCCTTTTTCTTTTCCTTTTCCTTTACTTTTCCTTCATTTTCCCTTGCATGCATATTTCTGTCTATTCATCTTCCTTTTCTCTTATTTTCCTTTATTTCTTATATTAATTTCCATTTATTGCCTTTTTCCCTTTCTAATGACAATGCTAATTTCCATAGCTAATAATAAACCATAAGTGATTCCCAATGTAGCGTTTTCCCCCGCCATTTAGCTTGGAATACATGTCCCATGACCTTGGTCTTATTTTATTTACATGGAAACTTAAGCCAAGGCTGTTACAAACTGGTAGTGCAGGAGTATTGGGTTTCAGTGGTATGTTGGTACTGATAATAGCTTCAACAAGATTGTGTTACCTTTTTAGTGGTCCTAGAGGATTATAACATGTCTTTCTACCCAAAATATTTCACCACTTTCTATCTAAGGTAACAAGATTAGAGACATTATGCCAAGAGAGAGAGAGGACACATGTAGAGAGGCTTTGCATATTTGAAGAGTGACCTTGCAGAGATTGTTGCTACCTTTAAAACATGTCAACTAGCTTTGCTGCAAGGTATCATGATTAGATTCCTATGAACGTGCAAGGCAAATTAAACTGGGCAGAAAAGGCAGCCTCATCATAATGATTTTCTCTCTTAGATTTAGAGGTGGGGGTGTAATGGGAATATTGGATTCCAAATATGGGTCATACATGAAGCGAAGGAAACCATTACATGCAAGAAATAGACCTCTACTGAAAACTAAAGTTCATATTTGGTTACACATAGTCGAACAATCAAGAATCAAGGATGGACTTGATTCAAACTTTGGAGCACATGCACGGTCATCTGAAGCATTATGATTGTAGAATGGAGATGATGGATCGCTAGTGCACATTTAACGACACCTTGGTATTCCTCCTGCAACTCTTAGGCCTTCGACACACCCAAGAGCCTCCCCCCAACTTTGTGATGTTTTACATCCATACTCACGAGTCATGGTTTTTGTCATGTAAATGCTTATGCATCAAGAAAAACATGGTAGCTTTAGTGTAGGCTTGTTTATTCTTAGTTATATTATAACTATATGTCAATGTTGTCCCTATGGAGGGTGTAATTTTGGTTGTGGTCTAGTCTCCCAAGAGAGAGATCAAAGTGACTTATGTCTATTTTTTGATGTATTTCCCTATTCTTTTCCTCTTCTTAAGTTAATTCATTGTTATTTTTATTTTTTTTTATAAATGATGACCAATATTTCATTTTTACTTGCATTTTTTATGATATATATATATATAATATATATATTTAATAATATAATATATAATATATATATATTATATATATATATCGTAATTATTTTATTCATCATGAAAGAAGAACAAAATACATTCTGCATATGCTGAAAGCATTCCAGTAGATGCGCCTCACGACATTGAGCTAAAGAAATTTTAATAAAAATATACATAAGTAAATCGAAGTTAAATGTGATAATAATCACTTAACTTCTATTTTTTACCTTTCTTTTCTTACACTTTCTACCATCCCTGTGAGTTTGGAGCAACTGAAACCATTTCTAGCTCACAACCAATTAATCAAAGTGAGTTATGTCTATTTTTTTACGTATTTCCCTATTTTGAATGTACTAGATTTAAATTATAATATATATATATATAATATTTATATATATATCATTATAAATAATTTATATTGTAATAATTTAACTTGAACTTGGTTATTGCTATTTTAAAATCAAGTTCAAATTAGTTAGAGTATTTTTCCTCTTAACATTTTATGATTATATTATTTTTTTTTTTATTTTATTATTATTATTTTATTTATTTATTTATTTATTGATTTATTATTTTATTTTTATTTTTTTTTAATTTTTTTTTATTTATGAGAAATATTTCATTTTTCTTCTTGTATCATATAATATATATTAATATAATATTCGTAATTTTATTCACCATGAAAGAAAGAACAAAATTACATTCTACATATGCTGAAAGCATTCAAATAGATGCGCCTCATGGCATTGAACTAAAGATTTTTTTATTATTATAAAAATACATAAGTAAATCGAAGTTTAGTGTGATAATAATCACTTTACTTCTATTTTTTGCCTTTCTTTTCTTGCACTACCATCCCTATGAGTTTGGAGCAACTGGAACCATTTCCAGCTCACAACCAATTATCTTCATAGAGATTTCTTTGTCCGAATCGAAACTATATGAAGCATCGACTATCTTTGTGGGCCCTGACCCATGTTTAGTATATACTTTGTTTTCCTGTTGTTTTGGATGCAAAACCATTATGGACCTTTTCATCCAGTTTTGCTTGTTTGGGCTCCTTATTTACATATTAAGGTAAAGAAAATAATTACAAGTAAATAAAACTATTAACTCTGAATTTATCAAACATCGAGAGGAATCAAATTTATCAAATGAATGTAAAACTTCAGTAAAATTTTACACCTAAATAAATTTGATTACTCTCTTATATGGGTCTTAAATAATACTATTTATATTATATATAAATTTCACATCTCTATACATAAAAATATTATTTTTCTTTTTTAACTAGAAACAATAACAACTATTATATTAAAAGACATTGAGCTAAAGCTTAGTTTAGATACATGATTCACATACACAAGTTGAAACCAATGGATATGGTCAGAATGGAGTATGTATCAACAACCATCTACATAATTCTAACTTAGAAGCTTTTGAAAAAAATGATACAATATCTTTAGTATTCCATTTGTATATTCACCAATACTAATCAAACAAAAGCCGAAATTTACGAAGGATCAAAAGGTTACATTAAACCACGAGGAATTATTTCATTGCTTTGATTTCTATGTAACCTGATTAACCATTAAGGAAGGGGGGCATACCCCTTTTGCCTGTGCCACCAAATTTCTCCTTGATTTAGCCTTGACCCCAAATTAACCATGGCTTCATCCTTGGAGTTATTTGATTCGAGAACACAAAGACATTTCTTCTTAGGGATAGACTGATACAATTGATGAATCTGCTTGAAAATTTGACTTAACTTTGTATATGAGGGGAGAGATCTTGAATATAAATGGTGAATTATATTCAAGGAATCACTAAAAGCAATCACCTCATGTATTCCCATATTCATAATTTGCCTCAAACCCTGATATAAAGCACAGGGTTCCACAACGTTGATGGAAGTGTGACGTAAAACCCAAACATCTCTATGTTCTTCTTGATTCTTAGGGAAAACCTTACTTTTAAATTTATTAAAAATCTAATAATACATAAGTTACATATATATGCTCTTAGATTTTTTTATTATTTGTTTTATAATTCTTGAGTGTATATTTTCTGAGTCAATGATATTGTTCACAGTCTTTTGGAGTGCAATGTGTATTACTAACATCTAACATTTCAAGTGGACGCTCCACTCATCATCAGGGACAAATAAAACTAAGTGAATTAAATGAATCAGGGAAGAGATCCCTGACTCATTTCGTTCACTTAGATTTCTTTGTCCTTGACAATGGCTCGAGTATCCACTCGAAACATTGGATATTTCAAACTAATACATATAGTGCACTAAAAAAAACTATGAACAATGTTTTATAATTTTATAAGTCACAGTGTAATTCTTAGATTTTTTAAGCCTTTTTCAACCATTTTTTTTTCGGTAAATTTTACTTGAAATCGAGTAGGGATTTCTTGGAATTTTAAGTTTTAGATGTGTAAATTACAAAAATTGAGTGCCCTAAGGATTTTTTTAGGGTACTAAATCCATTTATACATTCAAAAACTCATTTTAAACAACAAAAAATCACTATCTAACCAAAAAATTGTATCATCTCATTTCAACAACAGAGGAAAGAACGTCTAATAGTTATATTGCTCATGTTTTTATATTAATATATATATAGAAATATATATATATATATAATATATATTATATTATATTATATAATATAGTATATAGGTATATTAGTATAGTAAGTGAGCATATATATATGATATATAGAAGTAGATAGCGAGAGAGAGAGAGAGAGAGTGTGTGTTTTGTTTGTGTTTATTAATTAAGTATAAATATGAAATTGTGAAACATCATGGTCATGAATATGAATCATGGTTATTTTAATTTATATGGTAAAATGGATCTTTAATTTATTGCTTATATATATTTCACATCTTTATATAGAAAAGTATTTTTATTTTAAGTGTATGTCTATTAATTAAATTTAAACATGAAGTTATGAAATATCATGGTTACAAATACGAATCATCATTACTACTTTTTTTGTTAATTAAGATTTTTATTGCCTCAAAATATCATCATACAAAGCCAAAGATCGTTGTTTAGACAGAGTCCTGTCACAGTCTGCCACAAGGTAGACCAGAACTATTGACAACTAACAAAGGTATGAATATATCAAAATTCAAATACTAGTTACTGCTAAATACAAAACTGCTGAAATAATCTATTCTACTAAAGGTAAAAAACATAAGCCAAGAGGCTGGATGAAACATCAAGTTTGTGATGAAGTGACTGGGGCCAGATCTTGGATACTTGTACTTACTAGAGCTGGAGGCTTAAGGCCACACTATAGATGGCCCTTTATGTGGGCCAAACGAGCATCGATACTAACGAGATAGGAGCGTTGGTGGCATTGGAATCATTAAATTTCACTCTGACAAGAAATAATATCATTGAAGTGCTCATGCTTTTCCTTTAGGATCCTTCCCAAGAGAGTCTTCATTTTCCACTATAAGGTAATGGAATTAAGATATTAACTTCATCATAACTTGGTATGCCTAGGGTCAAGAACCTAATTGGCTACTTTGTCTTGGATTTTAGAATCAGAGTATGCTTGGCGGTCCTTTGTAGTTAAGGCTTCGAGTTAGCAAATTTCTTCTTGGATTTCTTAAGGGGTGGAAGAATGGAAATATGGCCGCAATGTTACAAGCCTTGGATTGAGCCTTGAGGCATGGCTTGGGGGCCTCTACCTCTAGACCCTCAATGAAAATGCATCCATTAGCGAGCATGGTACTCTGTTATGAAACCAACTCACAAAAAGATAGAAAAAATAGATGAACACCTTAGAAATAAGCCTCTTCGAGGGGGAAACCTCCTTTACATTACACAAATGAACAATTCTTGGATGATACAAATGACAAGACATCCATTCTATATATAGGAGTCTAAGGGGTGATAATATAATCAAAGCCGACATAACAATAATAATGTAAGGGCACAATAATAACAATAGTGGGCTTCTAT
>APFE030378434.1:53898-96346 GCA_000404065.3 Pinus taeda | reverse complement strand
ATGCTCGATGTGATCTTTCACTTCTTGAACATTTTTCTTCTTGATATGCCCTTCTATATTGATAGTTTGAGGAGTGGTAATTCTGACCAATAAATTACAAGATATGGTTGGATTCTTCTTTCTCGATGTGATCTTTCACTTCTTTCACCTTTTTCTTCTTGATATGTCCTTCTATCTTGAGAGTTTGAGGAGTGGTAATTCTTGCCAATGCTTTACAAGATATGGTCTGATTCATCTCTTCTTTCTCTGGGGTTGGGTCCTGGCGTATATCCTCTTCTTTTGATGTTTCTTGATCCTTTTCTTCCTCCTCTTCATACTTTATGTAAAATAATTTCTTCTCAGCACACTTATGACCTTTAATGCATTTGCTATCACAATTGTAACAAAACCTTTTTTCTCTTTTTTCTTCCAATTGTTGTGGTGTAACCCTTGTAGGTTGTGGAAGACTAGGAGAAACAACACTTCCATATTTATAGTTGTGAGGGGTAGACTTCCTTGTTGCCATAATTTTTCTTTCCACTTTGTAACAAAGCCCTTTATACCATAAAAATTGATCTTGTTCTAAATATGAAGATGCAACACATACCTTTTGTAATAGTGGTACACCATGTATATCAAAATATTTCTCCATCTGTAGTATCCAATTTACCAGATCCTTGCCATCAAACTTTCTCATCTCGATTTTTCTTGATTTTAGGAGCTCGATCTTGAAACGACTGTAACTCTGTAATTTCAAATCTCCAAGTTCTGAAATTTCTTCTTGGGGTAGCTCTTTGAGTTCTCTTTATAACCCCACAAGTTTGATCAGAATTTGATTATCCAAGAAAGAGATATACTAAATCTCCCACGGTGACCTGATTATAAACTAGTTCAGTAGAGCGAACTTGTACAACGTGCCACGTCTCACTGTTTTGACCTTGATACTTGAAACTGATATACAAAAAACTACAGGAAGTCCTCTTTCTGTAACTTCTTATGAAATTTCAATTTGATGCTCAGAGAGACATTTATGACGATTTTCCCCCGGTCGCCTATTTGGAATGTAATTCGGGGGTCTGCAAAAACCCTAATTTCCTCAGATCATATCTTTGAGAATATAGTGAGACAAAATTTGAAATTCGGTCCGCACGTTTAATGCGATTTCTTCTCAAATGGTTTTTTTTTAGCTTCTGAAACTTCGTAGTGAAACAATTATAGCGAAAATCCCATGATGGCCTGTTTGGAGTAGCGAAACCCTAGAATCTAAAGCTCTGATACCAAATGTTATGAAACCAACTCACAAAAAGATATAAAAGATAGATGAACGCCTTAGAAATAAACCTCTTTGAGGGGGAACCTCCTTTACATTACACAAATGAACAATTCTTGGATGATACAAATGACAAGACCTCCTTTCTCTATATAGGAGTCTAAGGGGTCATAATATAATCAGAGCCGACATAACAATAACAATGTAAGGGCACAATAAGAACAATAGTGGGCTTCTATGGGGCACAATAATAACAATATGGGGACTACATGGGTACAACAATATAATAAGGGGGTTGTACTAATAACAATAAGGGGTTACACTAGTAGTATAGGGGCCTAACATACTCGAAGATAAGAGAGCCCAAATTAGGGACATCCCCTAGTAGATGGAAAAACTAATGAAACAATTTGATATGATTGGTGACAATATAAATAGAAATTTACCACTCATCTACTAGATAGGTTTAAAGTGTATTTTAGCAAGTTGTGATAGAGGATAAACAAGCAAATAAGATCTTTGGGAAAGGTCTGACAACCACATAAACCGAGATGCTCTATAAGCCGTAAACCAAAGTCCACCATGCAAAGACTAGCAAATTGAAAGTGATATAGAGATTGGACATAGAAAAAATTACCCTATAGTTGTCACCCACTAGGCTTGAAAATGCTTCAAAAAAAGGTCAAATCCTTGCTAGTCACCTCCTGCACTAGTTTTGTCCTTTAATGTTGTCACTACCAATGTCATAGAGGTTGCCTCCTCAGGCACTATCCCCTGCTCCACGAGTGAAGGACCAAAACTAGGTGCATGTATTGAAGGAAAGCTTCCTAGGAGCTAAGACCATCATGTAATTGAGTTCTCAAAGAACCAGTTCCATGGGAGAGATATTCCTCTTGTATCAGGGTCGTGCCACAAGGATTGCATAAGGTCTCCGAAAAGCCAATGTCTTGGCAGAAATATCCCTCCTACAACGAGGGAATGTCATAGGGACTGTAGAAGAATAGAGAGCCACAAATTCCAGTTGAGAGCTTGTAGACAAATACAATTTATCATCTTAATGTGAATGGAATGCATGATACTTAATAGGTGTGGCTAAATGGGGAAATATAACCATGCCATCCCGACCTCTTAAATATGATGGGAGGCAGTGGGGTGGGGAGCTTTCCTCCTTCCTTCGTTGACACATATTCTAACACCCCGATCAGGGAGAAACATCATTACTACTTTTATTACATTTTACTTCTTATTATTATTTTAATTGAGTTGCATTATGTTTTATTATTATTATTTTTTGATCTGACACTTCGTTGCAAAATCTGATCTAATGTGTCACTACAACATCTCCAACATAGTAAGTTGTAGAGAGTCTCTCAGTACAATAATATTTTTATGTAAAATATTATGAGGTCCTTAATTCAATCCCCCAATTAATTTGTGTCCATATTTATAGAGGCATGGTGCACCCAGTTGTTATAGCACCATTTACCACTCTTAGTAGATCTGATGCTCTGATTATGGCCTAAGGCAACCCTTCCTTCTAGACTTGGTCCAAAATCTAAAAAACAATGTTTTATTCCCTATACGCTACTTTTCCCTGTGATAAAAGAATGTACACGCAAGTCAGCATACATCTAACCCACGTACATATGTTAAAACACTTAAAAAAATTAAATTTCCTTAATTTCAGGTGGAGTTCACGAGTTTTACCTGTTACTCACCTCCTATTTCCCATGGCTCAACTGTTTCCCAAATGAAAAAAATAATTTGGAGAGGTATAAATAAACCTCCATGGGAAGGCATTAAGGGAGAAAGGATGATATATTGATACTATAGTGAGATTATCCCTGATCAAGTCTAAAGAATCCCTGTGCCTCCTACACTCCCCAAATCTTCAGGAAACCCTTTTTTCCTTGATTATAGATATCCCCCATGTTTCTTGAGATATCCTTGTATTGGTGATGGAAGAAGATTGCTGAAGGCCGGGAAAGGACGGATTCGGAAGACGGTTCCACTTGGAGTAGGAGAAGGACTCAGGTCATATTTCTCCACCTTATTTATAACTTACTTCAATAAAAGGAATGTTCTTCTGTTTCCGATATGAAATGCGTTTATGCATCAAAATTATGTTGTAATTAATTTATGAATCTTATATTGATGTATGATTAGTCATTCATTTATATGGTTTAAAGTTAACATCATGTATATCCTTTATGTTTCTACTGTCATGTATGTTCCATTTGAATAATTTTTCAGGTTTCAAGAACATCGGGAGAAGTTGAGCGTTTGCAGTGTACGGGATCTACCCAAACGAAGGACATTCGAGTAAGGACACGCCTACATGATTTAGTAGAATAAGGATTTTTGATGATTGTTTGAGCATTTCTTGTTGAGGTTTTCCCGCTGCTCTATTAGGGTTCTCAACCCAAATCCCTAGGGTGATTTCACCCGTAACACCAGTTCCTTAATGGGGGTGTCTAATGATGAATGGGACCTATTTATAGATCACTGGACTAAGCTACAAGGAATATCCCCCTCTAATGTGCCATCCAATCTATTTTCTCCACTGATGCATGCCTTGAACCTAATGCCACCCTCCTTGCACAATGCATTGCATTAACTCCATTCGATAGCACCTTTAGAGCTTTCTTTGAGTGTTATTTTTGGTTGATATATCAAACTTCCTAATTTGGGATTTCTCTCTCTGTTGTTTCCTCCCTCCACCATGATTTTTACCTATTTATCCTTATTTCCTAATTCTTAGCCTAATATCCTATCATTGGCCTTCCCTTCACCCCTGTCAGAAATGAAGATGGAGGAGGGGCATGCAATGGTGGTAATTGACTTTGCCTTCATTCTCCTGATCAACCTCTTCTTTGGAATTCACTTCATTCATCCTTTAGCTTTAGGAATTCTCTATCCAAATTTTTTCCTTCTAGTAGAAATTATGACATGCAAGTTCACTCGTTCGCAAAGGTGGAGGAGGTTGGGGTGGTGTTGGGAGATCACAAGCTAGGTTCCACACTAAGTCATTTGCACACCACTACCTAACCCACAACCCTTGAAATTCAGTTTGAAATTCAGACAGTGAAGGATGAGATTCATCATAAGTGTTAGGGAACTTTGGAATTAAATATTCTTAATAGTACAATAGCTTGGATCCCTGACACACGGAACATAGGAGGATAACATAATCACTACTTGTACATCATTGATTTAGATTAGAACATCAAATTGTTGTTGGGGAACATGTTGGTTGATAGATGAGACACTTGGGATAATATAATGCATAAGTTGGGGGAGCTAAAGTTTCTTTTGATGGATGTATAGGGTCATATGGCTCACCTGAAATGGGATCCCCACAAGTATGAAGGTTGTACGACAATGCAAGAATAAAGACCAACCCAAAGACTTGGACACTTCCTTATCTTCATCACTGACAGGTCTCTATTATATGTTGTTCTTTTTACTCTGTCTACTTCTTTGGTTTCTCTAATGGATACTTCTTTGGCTAGATTTTGTATTCATGGGACAATGAATTTCCTTTTTAGTCCTTTGCCATCAATTTTTTGTATGCTATTGAAAACTCCAGTTTGTATTTTTGCCAGTCTCTCCATGGGTTTTTCCTTTATAGGGACAACTCTTTTTTGGATAGTATATGAAAAATTATTATTACATATCTAGTTTGGTTTCCCATGTGGAATGTTAGAGACAGATAACCACTTATGATTTTTGTAACTTTCTGAAACAACAATGAAAACTTCAACTTAGAAAAAAAAATGGTGTAAATATTTGTTATAGTGGTAGCAGATGGAATTAACCTAATTGTCCACTTGTCACCAAAAATAATAGTATTACAATTCATATAAGATAGTATTTCTAATAAAAGTAAAGCCATGTGATAACTTAAGTGAAGAGAATATTGAACAACAAAGAAATGAACTAAAATTATTGAATAGAGAAGTGAATTGAAAATCTAATTAAAATCATCAAACAACTTGCATTACTAGCAAATCGAGTTTATCTCACTCAAGTTGAGTTTGGGTTCTTCAATTTTTTTTTGTAAGATACTAAAACATTGCATTAATCAAAATAAAATTTACATAAATTATAATTCTGTTGTGGGTTTCCACTATAGAAATCAAACCATAAGCGAAAATAAACAACCTTTGTCGAAAAAACTACCTAGGGTGACCAAAATTAAGCCATAGTGCAACAAAGGAATTTTTCTCTAAACATTAACTATGTGGTGATATGCCATGAGAATGTTCCCATTTCTAAATTAATGTGCATTAGATCCTAAAAAAGTTGGCCTATGGTCATCCATGACCACATGTCTTGGTCATTAATTCAGTTGTTAGCCCAATTAGGGGAGAGCTTAAAGAGCTTGTTAAGTCATGGAGAAAACCTTCTCTGTCTTGCGTGATTAGGATTTGATATCCACTCATGGGTCTTGCTCTGAGAGTTGAACTCTAGGGAGAAGATAGACTGAGAGAGGGATCAAAGGTTCCAATATTAGCTAGAAATTCAGTTGTCTTATTTCCTGTGTGCATGACATGTTGAGGCAAGATAACTCTAACGGAGGGGATGATTTGCTCAAGCCTCACTAGATAATGCTCCAGCCTCCAGCTGGAAGATAAATTTTCAATCAATGAACCATTTAGAAGCCTTCTGAGAGGGGTGATAACCAATTTTGAGTCATCCTCAACCATGATTTTGTTGAAGCGAAATTTTATTAGAGCAAAAAAATTGACAGTGTTATTACTGGTGTTTCCCATTGATCCAACTGGAATAAAAGGGGGGAGCCAAGATGATATTGAAAAATGCCAACATAACTTGCCAAATCGTGATTCCCTTTCAAAGTGCCATCGAAGTTGAAGTTTAGGAAAGAATGAGGGGGAGGGAGCGAAATGGAGGTGGAGGAGGGCATAGGGGGTTGGGGAGGTGAGGGAAGAGAAAAGTCGTGGATGAGAGAGAAAGGGAAGCCAAGATCGCTAATTCCTCCAAAGAGGCAGACCTGTCCTCCCAACACTAATAAGAGGAAATAAAAATTTCTCTAATGTTCTTAACATTATTTTTCCGCACTTGTTCAGGGGGGGGGGACCTACCTTGAATATGTGGTTGTTGTGCTCCTTCCAAAGAGACCATAAAAGGAAGCCAAAAGCTAAAGCCCATGGTCTATTTAGCATCGCATTATCGAAGGATCTTTTTCTCCACAAGTCAATTGTCTCACTTATATCTAATTGGCGATGTTTGTATAATTGGTGGAAAATAAAGGCTATGTTGGTACAAAGATAATTAGTGTAAGAAAAACCATTGAAAATATGCGAGGAGTTCTTCTGATGGTTTTTAAAAATGAAACATAGGGAGGGACCTTAAAAACATCTCCTCCAAATGCAATCCCATGTCAAAGTGATCACTGTCACCAACATCCAAGGAAAGTGCATGATTTTAGGCCAGGGATTGGTGCTCCAGATGTGATTCCAAATCGCATTCCTGGGAGGAAGAGCATCTTCGATAAGCAGTGAGTAAGATTCTTTAATAGTGAATACGCCTACTGGTGCGTGTCCCCATTTTAATTTATCTGGCCCTTGTAGAGGATGTCTTTGTTTGGCTCAAACTTTTTTCATCGAGAATGTCAAAATCCTAATCATTGCAATATTTCCAAGTTCTCCACGTTGAGCTAGCTGATGCTTGATCTAAAATGAGGGTTTAACATCTTGGCATACTTACAAGAACCTCCCATTCCAAAGCTTAACAAATATATGATCTGTCTTATGTTGACAATTGTGGAATTAAGTACTTGAAATAGGTGTATGTCTTTGTTTTAACTGTTTAAGTGCTTATTTGTTCATGTTGATATTAAACACATATAACAATAAATGCAACAAATAGACAACCACACCTAACAACAATATAATCTAGGATTTCACCCTAATATCATGGGCTACGTCTCCTTGAGCTCTTGTCAACTTGACTTGGCTCTTTGGGATTATGGTAAAGCTTCTTTTACAAGTTCCACACTTAACTCCAAAGGTTTCTGAACTGAACCAATGGGCTTGGAATACCATCTATATCCCTGGCTATCCTCACTATGCAAACAGATCTAAGCTTCCTTGGACTTCATTCCTTCAATCAATGCACTAAGCTGACTTGAGCTTCTGGATGGCACTAAATCCCTCAGAATTCTTCAACTGTCTCTGGAACTTCTTCTTCTATCTCCAGCAACATATCAGACACCTACAGTAGACTGATCATTTGATCATTTGCTGCTTGAAACTTCCCTATAGCTTCTTGGCCCTTAGAAGTCATCAAATGCTTTTGCAAATCCCTGCAATGGATTTAGAAGGTCCTTTACAATCATAATTGATTGTTGGATCACTGAGAATGAGCTCTGGTAGCTCCTGCAACTGCCTCCAACCTCTTGTGGCTATGAACTCTAGAATAAATATTCTTGGATGGAATTCTCCATGAAGATGACTCATTCAGCTTCTATGGATCATTCCATTAGCTTTAGAAGGCTCTATTTAGTCTAGCGAGCCTCTTGTTTCACTCTCTCTGAGTTTCTCTAACTCTCGGGCTCTACTTCTGTCTCTCTGGACTCTCCCTGTAAAACTACTTTATGAGTTCTTTTATGTGGCATCTCCGCCAATATTAGCAACCGCACCTGACTTCAACTAAACTTAGCAAGTCTGCAAAAATTTAGCCACTCCGCTAGGCTGACTGTCAGAGGTAACTGTTGCCGTAACCGGTGGGCGTGTTCATGAAGGATAAGTCCTTATTGCACGTATATCTGGTGGTTAGGGATAATCCTCCATAGAGCTTGCGATCAGGTTAACTCTTAACTGTCTATCTATCCCCGTCCATCCAATGACTGTCACGTCGTCCGCTGGCCAACTTGCCTGGATGATCTCTGCCGTTGATGTGACCCTGCTCAATCCAACATACATCACTCAATATCGCGCAGATTTTATGTACTAATGATATATAACTGAAGGTGCACGAGAAAAGCAGTTTTGCTCTGCTATGTGTCGACCGCTGAGTGGAATCGTGTGCTCTTGGTAGATTACTGCTTCTAGCCTTTCACCGGTGTGATATACCATTTACCACTTGGATGAATACTGCCCACGTGCTTAATTCATAATTGAAAGAAAAGGCACTTTGTAAAGGTATTCACACTAAAAAAAGGTTTTAGCGCTTAAGGCCAATATTAACCTTTTAACCTCTTAACCTTTGTTCTTGAATGTGGTTAAGGTTCTGGATCAATTTCTGACCAGTCCACAACTTTGAAACAAATCCATTAGATGTTAGCAGTGTAGAAGGGTATTTAGAGCAGGTAACTATTTCCAAGAGTCACTCTAGAACCCCGCGATGCCTCCATTATGAAATTCCTGAAAAGCATGGTTTTGGACCATTTGCTTTCTTTGATCAGATAAGCTATAGATGGAGGAGCTTACCACGTTTCCTTGAGAGCATAATTTGGAGATTAGACTTATGCCATTGCAGTATTTGAGATTCCATATTATTTTCCATAAGTCTTACCCCCCTGGATCCACCTCCACCATATTTTGGCTCACATTGTTGAGCTGTTTAGGATCCTTAAGCCCAAATCCTCTAGAAGATTTGGGAAGGCATACTTTCTCCTAGGCCACCAGAGCCCATTTACACTCTTGAGAGGCTCCACCCCAGAGAAAATATATATAAATGTTGTAAATGGACTACAGAACCCCCTTAGGGGAAGCCAAAACAAAAATGTGACAGGTTGGCAATGCCTGTAGAACAGATCAAAGAAGAACTAAGCGAATGACTATATTTAAAGCTCTAAAGGTCTAATTCTCAAGTCGAGAGGTGAGATTGTTTAAGAGATCTTGCCATAAGATGGTTTTTTTTTGAATTATTTGTAAGTGGCACTCCAAGATAAAGGATAAGAAACTTATCTCTTCGAAAGCCAATAACGTTGGGCTAAATGGACTTAGATGCCATGCTAGGTAGTAAAGAATAATATTAGAGACTTGGAAGGGTTAATCGAGGTACCTGAGGCTCCTAGGAAATCTTTGTGAACCTACTCGAGAGCTCTTGTGTCATGGCATGAAGGCTAACCCATGATCGTTGTGCCATCAATGAATTGTTGGTGGGAGATGGGGTTCTTGCAAATAGTAATATTTATGCCATTGATCCTCCCCTGGAACGCTTTTGATTTGAGATAGTGCCCCATGCCCTCTACTGCCAGGAAAAAGATGAAGGGAGGGAGTGGATCTCCATGTCCGATACCACACGAGGCATTCGAAGTGCGAGAAGGAGAGCCATTGATGAGTATTAAGAAGAAAGGTGAGGAGAATAACGAAAATACCCCAGACACCCAAGACTTAGAAAATCCAAAGGCTTTGAGGACATGATAGAGATAAGACCAACTTAGTTTGTCAAAGGCTTTTGAGAAGTCCAACTTGATAACCATACCTGGATTTTTGAGTTTCTTTAAAGAGTGAATAAATTCACAGGCCACCATAATCCTATTGAGGATCTACCTTTCCTCCACGTATGCAGATAGCTCCTTGAAAATTAAAGATGACAACAAGGGTTTCAGGCGATTGGCTATAATTTTGAATAAGATCTTGTAAATAACATTGTACAAAACTATGGGGCGAAAACTGTTGGGGTCTAGATCTGTTGAAGAGTTGGGAACCAAGATGAACAAGGTGGCATTGAGGCCTTTTAAAATGGTTTGGGACCTATGGGATTCCTCAACAAGAGCATGAATCGCCTCGCCAAGAAAATACCAACATTCCTGAAAAAAATCAGAGGTGAAACCATCGAGTCATTGGGCCTTATTCCTGGGTAAGTTCATGATTGCTTCTTCAACTTCTTAGAGGGATATTTCTTGCATGAAAGGATCATTTTGATCATTGGTCACCAATTCAGGAATATGTCTTACAATTTTCCTAATTGTAGTGTGATGATGTTGTCTAGGCTCTCTAAGGAGGTTGTTATAGAAGCTGGTCAGGTCTTTTTCAATATCTGAGAATGTTGTTACTTTTTGGCCATTTGTGCGATTGAGAGAGGAAATATGGTTTTGTTGCTAATGATTTATCATTGTCTTATGGAAGAAGTGTGTATTGCATTCCCCTTCTTTAAGTCAAGTAATCTTGGACTTCTGCTTCCACAACAATTCTTCCTACAAGCGCCTTTGTTCCAGCTGAGCCATAATGTTTGTTTCCTGTTGGACGAGGTCGTCTGATCATCCTTCTAGAATACTCTACTGCTGAATTGCCTCTATCTGAGATTCAAGAAAAATATTGTCTTTAAAAATATTACCAATTCTTCACAATTCCACTTTTTGATTTTGTTTGGGTTCTTCAATTCATATAAGTATGTTGTGTTTTAACACTTTTGCTACAAATTTCAAAATGGTAAAATTTACACTCTTTAACATGATGAGCAATAATCTAGTTCATGAAATTCTCATTTATAACATGACATTAGTTAATGTATATATAATTGATTTTAGCGATGCATGTAGTCCCTATAGCTACATAAATTACATAAACAAATTACATAATTTCCATATCCAATATTTATCATTGAGTAATTCGGTAATTGATATTGATGTTGATCACCAATAAAATTGATATCATCACTAACAAAAACTCATATAAATAATATATTATAAAATTTACAATCTCAATCAAACCTAGAACATTCATATTGTAATGGACAATGTGTGAGAGAAAAACAAAGTTTCAGAACAATAAAATTGTATGGATCAGGAAAAAATACTTAAACAATTTCCCATAAAATTTCTTAAAAAATTAATAATATAAATAATTAACAAAAATAACCATATAAATAATTAACAACACAAGTATATAAGATGCTTGATTGCATGACAGCACAAATAAACCAAAAAGTGTTATTAAATCAAACCTAAAACAAATGAATAATGGTGTTACCTACCTTTGAAAGTATTTAAGAAAGCTTAGGTGAATTGTTTTGTCATGTCAGGGTAGTTATCGATCTATAAATCCAACATATTATCAAAGGATGGCAGGAAGATAACATGTCAATTGAAGGCTGGCAAGAAGATGACATGTCAATTGAAATAAGTGAAGTTTATTAACAAGGTGTAAAACAAAAATCTATCGACCCAATTCCATATAAAAGGAAATAAAATCAACACATCATTGATAATAAAATAGAGAAAGAAAAAATAATAATACGGAAACAACTTATTTATTATAAATTAACAAGTTAAATTAAAGTAATTAAAACTGTAGTGATTTAATTTTGTATTGATAATTATAATTCTTCAATTTTTTTTGTATTATGAATTATAATTAGATATGATGAATATACCATTAAAAATTGTAATCACAAAATTTTTGATAATAAGAATGGATCCAATTTATAAAAGTAATTAAATTTTTTTAATTAGATATGATAAATATTTTATTAAAAAAATATAATTACAAATTTTTGAAAATAAATTAACTACTCAAATTTAAAAAAGTAAAAAAACAGACAATTAAAAATATTTTAATTCACTTTGTAATCATTACTTATTAATTAATAATGGAAAGAAAGAATCTATTTGGTATAAATTAGCATGTTAAGTGAAGAAGGCTAAAATTGTAAATTTATTTTTTTGCCATTAATATATATATTTATAAATTAATTATAATTATGAAACCTAAACATTTTAGAAATTTGAAAATTAATATATTAGAAATTGTAATTATTACAACTATGATTTATTATTTTAATAAGATATATAATTGAAATGGATTTAGATAAAGAGGAAAAATAATTGAAATGGATTTAGATAACGAGGAAAAATAATTGAAATGGATTCAAATAAAAAAAAATTATCAGTTTTTATTTGGAAATTTTTTTCCTCTTATTATATAGTATTTGCGTTTTTTTATTAAAATAATCAAGTTTTTTTTAATAAGTAGTTTCCTTTGTAAGTTTTCCAATTTTCGAGTTTTACATGTCCATTATTCACTTAGGGGAGGGTAGCAGAAGTTTTGAACCCAAAATCTCCGGTTTGGTGAGACTTCATTCCACGGCCATCGCCACTTGAACTACCCGGAGTGGACAAAATAACCAGTGATTTGAACTAAAATAAAAGGAAAACATTTTTTGATGTTGGTATATTATTTAAAAAATATATAAATTAGTAAATGTAACAATTAATATATTTAGTATATGTTTGCAATGAAATATATAATTGATTTTAAGGTTTTATTTAAAATAAATTTAATTCTTGATTTTAAATGTATAAAATTATTTACAATTTTTCTAATCATTATATATTTTAGATTTGTTGGTTGTAAAATTATTATTCTTGTTGTTGTTTCAAATTTATTTTTGATTGCATATAGCATTCTCAAAAAATTCGGGGACACTCCTATTATAAAGACTTCATAATTCAAACTTGTGATTCCAATAAATATTATGAAGAGTTTATAACTCAACTTTGTGATTCCAATAAACTTCTACTAGATTTATCCAATGGAAAACTATTTCCAAAAATACTCCAACACTTATAACAAATATACAACAGCTTATATATTTTTTAGATATTTAGTTGATTTCTAACTTCCTAATTAATCGAATAAAAATTTCTAAATTTCTCACATTTTAATTATTAATAAAATACTAATTGTAAAATTTAATTTTAAATGTTTTTTTTTTAAGGATTATAGCTTTAATGTTACAGGGAGAATCTAAAAATTCCTTTTGGAATGTAATTTAACTTGAATCTTCAAGGGAGAAAACAAAAACCTAAGAATTATGAAGTCAGTAACATGAATGAGCTCTAGATCATGGCCATTTCGAAAATGTGATAAAGAAGCTAATAATAACATGGCCATTTCGTAAGGTGATAAAATGGCCAATAATTACGAATAAGACAAAAAAAATCAAATGCCAGGGAATATATCGAGAGTATTATTAATCCAAAGAATCAAAACACTGCATCAACACTATTTTGAAGTGAGTTTTATTTTTTAATATAAACATATTAACTTATATAATTATTAAACATTGTTATTTTATCTACACAAAATCCCACCTTCACTTGTGGGCAAATGTTCTTAACAAAAGTACAATTGACTATTTACTACAAGGAAGTTTTAGTGGTTTTGTTCCTACTTTTTGCAGACCCAAAGTCTAGTATTTTAGAGTGAGGATACACTTCTAAAGAAAGTTAGAGTGATTAATGATATGTTCATGGCATTAACATATACATATTGTGACTACAGTCCTAGCCATCCAAATTTGTATCAATTACTTGCTTTCATGTAAAAGATATATTGAGCAAGTAATTTAAAGTCAGGACCCCAACCAAGTTTTGGGAACCATTATATAGATAGGGAAAATTAATAATTTCAAGGCTTTGTGAGAATAAATGAAATACATGTAAAGCAATTTTAATTAATGTGTTAATGGTGAGCGTGATATTAGGGCATAGTGAGAAGGTTACTATTTTTTGATATCTCATTCTTATAGTGGATTTTTATTGGCATTATGTAAATTATCTTTTCTAAACTTGTTAACAAGAACATCTATGTTAGATGATATTATGTTACATTCAACTATAAATATGAAGGAGATTTCTCTCACTATTTTGTTCTATGTTCATTCTAATTGAAACTTTTTAATGCTCAAATTTTGAGTAATGTTTATCATTTTCTCCCACACCATTCCTAATTGGTAACTCCTACATATTTTATGTTCTTCATTAGATTTCTTAATTGTATTTCTATGTTAGGAAGCTTTGAACAATTTCCATGCCACATCCATTAAACCCTATAAACATCCCATCCATGGCCAAACCAATGCCTTCTACAATATTAATGAGTGTTTGTGTTGGAGTGTCCAAGATTTTCCCTATTATTTCATTTCCGCGTCATCTAGTTTCTGTCAATAGCAAATATTGGCTCCTCTGTCTACGATGAATACGCAACTTATAAGTAATGATCTAACCTCATTGATTAAGGTAAATAATCAATGAAATAATATCAAGTGCTAGAAGGGAATTATATATCTAAGTCCACCTAACAATTTAAATGCTATAAAAATGGCAATGATGAATTTGCAATATAGTATGTGTTGTCTAGTGTATGCATATGAAGAAATATTGTTTAATTGAAATGTTAAGAACATATTAAACATGAACGAAGATGGAATCTATAGAAACCTTAGAAGTGGGGGTTTCTATAGATCATTATGTGGTTGTGGGAGAAATTTTTGGCTTCAATATTGATCCTTTGGATTTCGTCAATTTGTTTCATATTCTCACACACATGGGTAGTGGAAGATATTATTTGAGAGTCACATCTTTCGACTAGGTCTTACAAGGTTGTAGACACCATAAGGTCTTTTTCAAGATATTTGAAACCTTTGGACTCACCTTCAAATCTGGGCCTTGTTACAACTCCTGTTAATAGTTTTGATGTTGTTAGGCACATTTATGTCCATGTGAGGGTAGGTAAGTCTTTTCTTGATCATTAGGGGTCTATATTAGAGGATTTGAATTTTAGGAGCTCGATATTTTTTTGCAATGCATGTAAAGCTAGCTCCTTGATATCTCTTCTAGATCCACTGCAAGAAGTTGTTTGAAATTTTTTGATTGGAAAAGAAGCATTTCTTCCCCTGAATTTTACCTTGGACCCTTCAATTTCCCTAGGTTTTGTGCCTTGAGAGTCCAAAGGTTTTCCTATTAGGTAAATAGCTACTTTGATTTTAAATGTGGAGTCATTTTTTCATGAATCTAATAGCAAGGAGGTTTTGGATTAGCCTAAGGGTTTTGTAAGCAAGGATTTGGACATGAATACCTTGTCGAGTACCTTGGTGCCTACTTGATCTACTTCAACACCAAGTTCAAAAGGGGTGGGGACTTTGAAAGAAGTAGGGATTTAGAAAAGGTAGCAGAATGTTGTGCAAAAGCAAAGTGGAGGGGTTAAGATCATTGTTGGTGAGGACTTATGGTGCCACACACTTTATAATATGTTGGTAAGGCACTATTGGGCCATATTTTTGTTATATGTATTACAAAAGGTTCCTTGAGGAAATGGTTAAAATCTTCTTAGGACCATGTTCTAGGTTATTTCATGACTTTGTATATCCTCTCATGGGGTTGGTTAGGTTTTAAGTTTTCTTTGGAGGAGGATGCTATGCCAATTTTAAATCGCTGGTGGATGTAAGGCTTTTGTTTCTTTTAGTTAAGTTTTAACACCCATGCTTTAATTAGCATCGAGAGGTATCTCAACAAATCCCAGTCCATATGAAGTTGATTAGAATTCCCATTGAGCATTGGGATGATTATTTTATTACAAACTTGAGTAACACCTTGGGAAATTCATTTTCATGGATCATTCTTATAAATTGTTATGTAACTAAATCACAAAATAGAATAATCGATATATTAACAACTTGAAAATAAGTCTCTTTGAGGGGGAAACCTCCTTTTACATCACATAAATGAACAATTCTTGAATGATACAAATGAAAAGACCTCCTTGGTATATATAGGAGTCTAAAGGGTCACAATATAACCAAGGCCTACATAACAACAATAATGTAAGGGCTCAATAATAGCAACGGTGGGCTTCTATGGGGAATAACAATAACAATATGGGGGTTACATAAGACACAATAATAACAATATGAGGGCTACATTAATATTATACAAACCTAACATGCCCCTCTCCTTCAAAATAGTGTTGTCCTGAACTCTTGAGTAGTTTTGGATGCTTCTGTATAAAATTCTCATCATCCCATGTGGAATATTCAACAAGTAAGTTCTTCAACTTAATGATATACTTTGAAATTGATCGATTCTGTAGCTGTCGAGTTCATGTTTCAGTGACTGATTCAGGCTCAAATATGAATTTTCCTTCCTTGTCAAGTTCTGGCAATATTGTTTGAACTAGGATCTTTTCACTTATAACCTTCTTTACGCATGAAACATGGAACATTGGGTGTACTCAAGGCAACTCCAATTTGTATGCCATAGTACTAATCTTTTGCAACACCTTGTAAGGTTCATAATACTTGGGTGATAATTTATTATTCTTCTCAGATTTCTTGAGGGACATTTGTTTGTATGGTTGTAGACATAAAAATATCTAATCACTTACATCAAAACTTCTTTCATTGCGATGTTGATTTGCCCGTTGTTTCATTCGATTCTGCACCAGATTCAAGTTATCCTTTAAGAGTTGGAGAACTTGTTGTTGATGCTCGATGTAATCTTTCAATGATTTAACCTTAGATTTCTCTCTTAAAGATGATGTGATGGATGGTGGATGATATCCATAAAGTGCCATAAATGGGGTCTTTTTTGCCACGACATGGAAGGAAATGTTATACCACCATTTCGTCAGAGGTAACCACTTGATCCATTGTGTTTTTTTATTAGATATAAAGCAACAAATATATCCTTCCAAACATTTTTTCACTATCTCAGTTTGCCCATCAGATTAAGGATGATAAGATGAGCTATGAGCTAATTGAGTACCAAGACAAGAAAATATTTTTTTCCAAAGTTTCTAGTTAAAATGGGATCCCTGTCACTTACAATAATATTTGAGTTTCCATGTAGCTTTTGAACTCTTTCCATAAATGCATTATCAATTGAATTTGCTTTGAAAAGACGAGACAATGCATAAAAGTGTGCATACTTGGTAGTTCTATCAACTACCACCATGATGCCACTCTTTCCTTTGGACTTGGGTAAAATTGTGATAAAATACATAGAGACCTCTTCCCAAGACTAACTTGGAATGACTAGAAGTTGTAACATACTCGAGGTCTTAATTGTCTCAATTTTGTTTTGTTGAAAAACCAAACGTTCCACCACAAACTTTTGAATATCAGATTCAAGGCCACAAAAAAAAAATCCTTCTTGACCTTGTGGTAAGTTTTTAAAAATCCCGAGTGCCCTCCTAAAGGAGAGTTGTACAATTCTAAAAGAATATTTTGTTTGAGTTGGGAGTTCTTATAGAGATATAAGCAATATTTGTACCATAATTAATCATTTTTCTAGATAACTATATCAAATGTATTGTAGATTGTTGTAACTTTTTAATGACTTTCCACACCTCTTCGTCATTCTACCATTCATCCCTTGCTTTAGCTATCCAATTAGGCTGGATAATAGAAATTACATATAGTAATGCTTCTACATACTCATCCCTTCTTGAGAGTGCATTTTCAACGACATTTTTCTTCCGTTTTTGTAAATTATTTCAAAGTCATTCCCCAACATCTTTGTTACCCATTTTTTCTACTCTTGTGAAGATAATCTTTGTTCCAAAAAGTATTTAAGACTATCATGATTATTTTTTACCTTGAAGTATCTTCCCATTAGGTAAGGGCACCATTGCTTTAGGGCATGTAGTATTGCCAACAATTCCTTCTCATAAATAGGTTTGTGTAAATACTTCCCCTTTATTGGAAAACTTTCAAAAGAAATGGGTCTTCCTTCTTGCATTAAAACAAACCAATTCCATTTCTTGAGGCATCACATTCCACAATAAAGGTTTTTGTGAAGTCTGGTGTAGCTAAGACCAGATCTTGGCTCATTGCCTCTTTAACATGCTCAAAGGCCTTAGTTTCTTATGGAGTCCAAAAAAATGCATCTTTCTTCAGTAATGTTGTTAGAGGTGCTACTATGTTCCCACAATTATTAACAAACTTTCCATAATTCCCTGTCAACCCAAGAAATCCTCGAAGATAATTTAGGGTTGAAAGGATTTTCCATTCCTTGATAGCTTTAATTTTTTTAGGGTCTACCTTAACACCCTCATGAGATACAATATGACCCAAATATTCCACCTCCTGTACCCCAAAGAAACAGTTGGATGATTTTTCATACAATTATTTGACCTCCAATAGTTTAAGCACCCTATCAACATGTTGAACATGATATTTCCAAGACTTGTTGTCCATTAGCATATCATAAAAAAATATTAACACAGATTTCCTAAGAAAGGGTTTGTAAGTGGAATTCATCAAACCTTGAAATGTGGAAGGTGTATCAGTAACTCCAAAAGGCATGAACAAAATTTAATAATAACCTTCATGAGTTCTGAATGTTGTTTTTGGACTGTCTTCAATCTTCATTCTAATTTGATGATATCTAGAACAAAAATCTAGCTTGGTGAAGTAAATTACTCCATGTAATTCATCCAATAGTTCATTAATGACACGAATAGGAAATTTATCTTTAATAGTGACCTTATTGAGCTCTCTATAATATGGACACATGCACCATGATCCATCCTTCTTATGCACCAATACTACTAGAGAAGAGAAACAAATTTGGTTTGGTTGACTTATACTTACCTCTAGCATTTCTGCAACTATATGTTCAATTTCACTCTTTTGGGCATATGGATATCTGTAAGGTCTGAAGTTTGGAGGAACACTTCCTGGAATCAAGTGAATAACATGATCATGGTCATGAATAGGTGGGAGACCTTTGTGAGTCTCAAATACCTTGGAATTATTGTCCAAGACTCTTTGTAGATATGGAGAAATGGGTGATTTCTATGTTTGAACATCTAGCAAGCATAATTGTGCAATTACGACTCATTTTTATTTCTTCAAAATATTTGTCATGCCATTACAACTTATTATCTTCCTTGGTTTCCCTACGATACCCCTTAATTCAATTTCTTTTCCTTCCCATAAAAATTTCAAGAAAATATCTTAAAAATTAAAAGCTATTGTCCCCAAAGATTATAACCATTGGACTCCTAATACAACATCAACACCAACCATTGGAATGGAAATAATTGGACTATTCAATACATATTATTGATGGTTAGCTTGATATTATGGCACATCCCTGAGCAATTTATAGTTCCTCCATTTGAAACCATCACTTGACACTATGGTAATGGATATAGAAAACAATTCAATTCCTTGGCTATCTTACAATGAATAGAATTATGGGTAATATCTGAATCACTCAACATTATTACCGTTTTATTCTTGATATATCCTTCTATATTGAGAATTTGAGGAGTGGTAATTCCTGATAATGCATTAAAATATATTGTCAAATTCATTTCTTCTTTCTCCGGGGTTGGTTCCTGGTGTATGCCCTCTTCTTTTGATGTTTCCTATTTCTTTTCTTCCTTCTCTTCACAATCTATGTAAAACAATTTCTTCTCAGCAAACTTATGACCTGTAGTGTATTTTCTATCACAACTGTATCAAATCCCTTTTTCTCTTTTTTTCCTCCATTTGTTGTGTTGTGAACCTTGTAGGTTGTGGGAGGCTAGGAGCAACAACACTTCCATCTTTACAGTTGTGAGTGGTAGACATTCTCCTGGCCATAAATTTCCTTTCAACTATTCTTGCAACCCTAAATGCATTCTCTAATGAATTAGGTTCCCAAAGGAAAACCTCATGTTGGATGTTATTTTTTAAAGTTCCTATGAAGACATCAATCATATGCTCCTCTATAATATCATGTACCTTGATATTCAATCGTTGGAAGTCCTCAATGTGCTCTGCTAGTAAAACCTTTTATTTGAGATTTATCACTTGGATAAATAAGGTATTTCTCTTTGTATCCTCATAATGTGCTACCAATTCCTCCGTAAAAATTGTCCAAGTGACAATTGATTTACGAGAACAAATCCATCGATACCAAACAAACTGATTTGGTTCTAAATATAAATATGCAATGCATATCGTTTGTGTGTGTGGCACATCATGTATATCAAAAAATTGCGCCATTTGTAGTATCCATGTTACTGGGTCCTTTCCATCAAACTTCCTCATACAGATCTTTGGAATGTCGTGGGTCTTAAACTGAATTTTGGAGTCTTTAAAATCATAATTCATATTCTTTTTTTCCTCATCATGATTTTCATGGATTACCTTGTCACTGCTGGGAAACCTTTCTTGCAACAACTTTGTCAACCCTTCCAACTTGACATTCATTATGTCCATGTGTACTTTAAAATCTCCCATGAATGATTTTAAACCATCCTTCAAACCTATCATGTTTCCTTTTACTTTTTCTTCTAAACCATCCATCTAAGTTTCCAATTCATTTTGGTTACTCTTTGCGAGAGCGAAATTTGTTGCACTTGGTCTCATAATTTTGATATATCATGTTTAATTTCTTCCTCTTATTCATGCATCATAGTAGATATTTCTGGTTTCTTACTAGGTGTATCCATATTTGGGAATCAAACAAAGATATCTATGCTTCATTATGCCCTTTGAATTACTTCAAAATGATTTTTCAAACAAAAATTATGGAAAATTTAAAAAAAATACACACCTTTTTCTTGCTTGTAGGAGCTCGATCTTGAAACTATTATATCTTTGTAATTTCGACCTCCAAGGGTTTGAATTTTTTTCTTATCGTATCCCTCTATGTCCTCTTTCCACACCACTAGTTATACTGAGATTCGATTCTTCAAGGTAAAGTTAGACCAAATCTCCCAAGATGACATGCTTATAGACTGGTTCAGTAGAGTGAACTTGTATGGAATTCCAAGTGTCACTATTTCAGCCTTCACCCCTGAAAATGGTACCCAAAAAACTACAGTCCTTTTGATTTCAACCAATTTTTACGAAATTCAATTTGGATGCCCAAAATGAAAGTTATGATGATTTTCACCAAGTCATCTATTTAAGATAGAATCTTGGAGCATACAAAAACCCTAACTTCCTTGAATCACGTCGCAAATAATATAGTGATACAAGCTCTTTAATTTTTAAGATATGTTCACCAAAATTTTGGATCTACGTGGTCAAAATTTTAGCTTCTAAAGCCTCACAGAAAAAAAAGTTATATAAAAAATTCCAAGATGTCTTGTTTGAAGCAGTGAAACCCTAGGATCAAAAGCTCTGATACCAAATGTTATGTAACCAAATAACAAAACAGAAGAAAAGATAGATCAACAAATTGAAAATAAGCCTCATCGAGGGGGAAACCTCTTTTTGCATCACATAAATGAACAATTCTTGAATAATACAAATGACAAGACCTCCTTGGTATATATAAGAGTCTAAAGGGTCACAATATAATTAAGGCCTACATAACAATAATAATGTAAGGGATCAACAATAACAATAATGGGCTTCTATGGGGAACAAAAGTAAAAATATAGGGGCTACATGGGGCACAACAATAACAATATGGGGGCTACACTAGTATTATAGGGACTTATCATAAATAGAGTGTTCAAGGAAAAGTGGCTAAGGTGCTAGTCAATTTGGTTCTATATAAAGCTATAACTGAAAGCATAGACATTGTTGTGGGATACTTTTCTATGAAAAAAACTTTGGGTATTTGCAATGTCACTTTACGATGCATATGTTTCCACTCTATTGGTCATGTGGTCAAAAATTCTCCAAAGGTTTTCAAGAAGCAAATCTATAGGAAAAGGCATGAGGACATCCTCTCTCTTGAAGTTTCAACTTTTCCTTATGTAGTAGGATTTATAGAAAGGGTTGGACTCATTTGAAAGGAACAATTAGAGGTAAGGTCCCTTCATACTTTTGTCGTGAGGTCTAAAATTTTAGATATCTCCCTGGCTCGAAACCATCTGGTGAGGTTTTCTCCTAAAGTGCATACCCACTCAGATATTGTTGCTACTGTTTAAAATAAAGGAGGTATCCATTTTCTAACCTCAACTTCTAGAGTTCATAATTCCTACTTAGATCATGTAACAACCTTGGGTTAAAAGTCCATGTAATAAAGTTAATAAAGGAAAAATAAGACCAAGGTCATGGGACACATATTCCAAGTTAAATTTTGGGCAAAGCATCTTAGTGGGCATCACTTGTTGTTTATTATGGCTAAAGGAAATTGGAAAAGGAAATGGAATAGGCTTTGAAAATGAAAAGAGACATTAATTGGCATATTTTTTTATGAAAATAAAGGAAATTAGGTGAAAGGAAGGTGAAAGGTCACAGGTTGAATGTGAGGAGGAAAATGAATAAATTAGAGGCATGAATGATAAAAATACATTAGAGCATCAATTTGTATCCTTTTTCTAGTTGAGTTTCAAAGTTAGTCTGAGAGAGGAGAAGAGAACCAAGAGGAGAAGGAAAAGAAATCAAGGAAGGAAAAGGAAAGCAAATGAAGGACAAGGAAGGCAAAGAAAGCAAGGATCAAGAAAGGAAAAGTTGGAACATGCAAATTCAACATGAATACTTGTATGATTTCCTAGCTAGTTTTGGCATGCATTAAATATGCATGTGTGCATTTGGTTTATTTGTTGTCGGTGGCATGGATTTTTCCAGGTTTTGACAATGGTTTCAGCCTTGCCTTTCCATTTTTTGATAGCAATGGTTTGAAGGGATTCAATCTGGTTTAAGCTTTGGATTGCTGGAAGGTTTTAGATTTGAATTAGGTGATCTCCAGAAAATCCTAAGGGTTGGGGTTGTAGATGGTTTTATTTGGGGAGCCCTCAACAAGTGGGTGGAGAAAGAAAAATTCCTCAAGGAATGGTGATGGAATCATGTGGCATCCAAGCTCGGTTTGGTTCAGTGATCTCGAGACCGATTTAGTTGATATCACTGCATGGTGAGGGTGGAGGTGGTTTAACCTCTGGATTCCCTTGGTTGATTATGGATTGATTTATTCCATGAGATCCCACATTCATGCTTGGAATATGGCACAAGGGTGATTGGCTAAAAGAAAGATTTTCTTCAGCTCAATCTATTGTTGGGTGGTACGTGGAAGTCACCGACTTGGTTGGATTTTGCATATGATTAATAAGAGACAAGTTTCTCTTGTATTTATGAGTAATTATACTTTTTATTATGTTGCTTTAATGACTGATCTATCATTGTTATTTATCTGGTTATATGCTGGTTATAAGCATGGTTATCTCACAAATTTAAGTATGGATCTTATCATATTTTAACGAATGCATGTCTGGTTAATGATGCGTTACCTAATGGATTTTATGGTAGCTATTGTGAGAGGGAATTAGACCTTCTATGTTTCTCAAGTAAGTTCCAGATATCTATGTTTCGATATGCATTCATGACCTGCAAATTTCATGTTCACCATTTGTTTGACGAAATGCCTATCATGGCTAGGCATTCTTAGGTCAAGTTCTTGTCTAATATTTGTATGGAAGGATTTATCCTTGTGCCATTCATGGTTCTAGAATGTTTTATTAAGTTCTGGGTAGAGGTTTGGATCTGAGCCTAAAAAAGTGGCTTAAATCCCACGGTCGTAGGCACACAACTGAGTGAAAAGGACTACAGTCGCTCCCTTGTAGGCATCATATGTTTGAATGAAGGGTTTCAATCAAAATCAGGTAGTGTTGTGCCAGTGTCTAGGAGATTAGGGCACTGAAAAAAGAGGTTTTACTCAGGGTATGGGTACTTGGAAGGGTAGTTTAACCCTTGAGGGTCCTGTAGCACCTGATAGGGAAGTCATTTAGGTGTTTGGTTTGTTGATTCCACTTCCTTAAGGTGATAAAGGAAGTTTAATCATATCATAGTATCCCCTCAACTCACGTTTACCCCGGGAAAGCCAATTAAAGTGGGTAGATATTAGAGGAGACGTGTCAAAGAGTGGTATCAAAGCCAGGTTCAACACTTGGACTGGATGGGCTAGATGCATGTTGTTATGCATGCAGCGTTTTGGTTAAGTTTTTTGGATGTACTATATGCCATTATGATGGTATTGGTATATTATGAGACTAAATTTTTTGCCAATATAGAGTAGGAGATGTATATCATTAGAGGAACGTTGCATCACTAGATCTCGGGATAAAAGCAAATCGATACAAATTTGTATGTTGGGCATGCATGTATGTTGGTTAATGATTCTTATATACATTATGGTTATATACATGTATTCTATACTATTGTTGTTTTGGCTACATGCATGATAGATGTTTATTGATTAATGCAGTCATATGCACATGTGTCAGAGAGTCGTGAAAGGTAGCAACTTGTTGTTATATGCATTACAGTCATGTGCATGGCAATCATGTTATTGTTATTATGTTGATACGCATGAGGGTTATTGTCATGACAGTGCTTGTATGACAATTAGTTCTTGATATTATCATGCATCGTGCGTATCTGGACTGACTTGTGCAGATGTGATAGGCTCCCCTGCGATGCATTGAGGTATGAGTTTAGTTATATCATTTATTTGGTGTTTGAATGTTTGATTATGTTGTCTATTTTTTGTTGGAGTATTTGGTGTGTATTATTCCATCTATATATTGTTTGAATGTTTGATTAATTGCATGATATGTGCATGTGTCTATAAGATTGCATGAAGAAATTATCTTGTTTTAAGACGGTGGTACTAACACATATGTGCTGAGATAGTTGATATGTATTTGAGTGTAAGTGGGTGCTAGTTGTAGTATTATGACATGGTTGCTAGTCTTGGTAAAGGTTGATTTCAATTAATAAACATGATGTATTGATCTTTGGAACATGTGACTAACATGTGTGAGAAGTTGTAGGGTAACATGCTTGGTATTAGCATGACAAGGTAATAGTTGATTTGTTTATGTAACTAATAGTTGGGTGATGTGACAATACATAGTAAGAATCACTTGCAAAAAATTAGAAGGAAAAGAGAGGGATTGGGTGAGAATTCCTTTGGCTATGTTTGAAAACCATAATTTCAAATGAATGAGTGCTTGCATGAATAAAAGAAGTATTTAACCCTAGTCTTGTCTGACATTATAAGGATATATGTTATATTCATAAATATGTATTTGACAGGTATAACAATTGGTTCCAATTATGGCTGGGTTCTTCAAGGATTTGGAGTCCCTTGAGATATGTTATGGATGTGTTCAGTTACAAGGTAGTGTGCTTGGCACAATATTGTAAGGTATTTGATATATTGTTATATTTATTTGTACAATGACAATTATGTTTTTATGGCAGTATGATGTAGGGGATTGCATGGCAAAAGAGGCTTCCATCGAATCTTCAAGAAGGCTCAGGTAGAGATTTCCCTTGGAAGATTTGGGAACCCATGGGGATTGAGTCACGATGTTTGTGCTAGTCTTGTGCTTTCGGTGTTTTCTGATTTGATTGCACTTGATTTTTATTTATTTTTTGTTTGTTTTTGTTTTTTGTTTTTTGTTTGTTTTTGTTTTTTGTTTTTTGTTTGTTTTTTGTTTTTTGTTTTTTGTTTTTGTTTTTGTTTTTTGTTTTTTGTTTTTTTGTTTGTTTTGTTTGTTTTTTGTTTTTATATGTCTGATGCATGGCCATGCCACTTTACTTGTGGCGTCGTATTGGTATTGGGTTTTCATGGTTTTCTTCTTGTTCTTATATTTTATGTTTTGAGGGTCTTGGGATTTGGTTGGGAAGGAGAATCGTTATTGGATCTTGGGGAGACATGAATGAAAATCAACAGGTAATATGAGACTTGGATGAAGCCTGGTGCATGCATAAAGGACAAATGAAAGTAATAATATGATAGTCAATTGGATTGGTTGGGTCCATTGGTGTAAATGTACAGTGGAATTACAGTCATGAGAAAGGTGGCAGAAAAGGTAAAGCAAATAGATTTGAGGTGTCAGATGCCTTCGCTATGTTGGGAACTATTGTTCTCGATGTTGTGCATGGATAAAGGGAGTTCTCTTAACCTAGATCTTATGATATCTAGTAATTATGTTGTGATCATGATTATGCTAATGCCTATATATGTTTACATGTATATATATGTATGTATGTCATTGTCTGATAGGGTCATCAGGGATCATGATTGTTTTATGCTAATATTTATATGTATGTATGTCATTGTATGACAGGTTGTCAGGGATCATTCTTGTGGAGGAATGATTTCTTATGTAGGTGAATGGTATGAAGAGGTTCATGAATATGAGGAACCAAGTGGGAAGAGTAGTATGATAAATCTATGAGGTTAATATCATGTGGATATGAATAGATATTATGTGTTTATACTATTCCTATGTTTATGTTATAGATAGGTAATGCTGAGGGATACATCAATAGAATGAAAGCACTATGATCCATGGAATGTTGGGATAAGCATCGATGGTGGAAAGACACTAGAAGCAAGGTTGCCTGGTAGAGATGGTGTAGTCTCTAGATGTGTGGTACTATTGTTGTGTATATGTTGTACATGTTGTACCTGTGATGTTGTGTACATGCAATGTTGTGTACAGATGGTGTTGTGCGCATGTTGGATATGCAGTGCGATGTACATGTGGTGTTGTGTGCAAGATTCTACATGTGGTATTGTGTGCATGTGGTGTTGTGTACATGTCGTGCATGTGGTGCTGTGTACATGTTGTACATGGGGTGTTGTGTGCAGGTGGTGCTGTGTACATGTCGTGCATGTGGTGTTGTGTACATTGGCTATTGTGTACACGTTGTGTACATGTGGCATTGTGTACACGTTGTGTACATGTGGCATTGTGTACACTTTGTGCATGTTGTGTTGTGTATATTTGGTATCGTGCTATAGGTATTGTGTAGTAATTATATTGCAACAGGTGTATTTGTGGTATTGCACGGTTTGTACATATATGTATTGTGTTGTACACCATGTGTAGGTGTATGTGTTGTGTTGTACATTGAATGTAGGTGTATGTATGGCGTTGTACACCAGGTGTAGGTGTATGTGTTGTGTTGTACACTGGGTGTAGGTGTATGTGTGGCATTGTACACTGGGTGTAGGTGTATGTGTTGTGTTGTACACCGGGTGTAGGTGTATGTGTGGCATTTTACACTAGGTGTAGGTGTATGTGTTGTGTTGTACACTGAGTGTAGGTGTATGTGTGGCATTGTACACTGGGTGTAGGTGTATGTGTTTTGTTGTACACTGTGTATGTATATGTGTTGTACAATGTGATGGGATAGGTAGGTATGCTAATTTTTGGGCCCTTGTTGTTGATATTGAGGGTTGAGGCAATTTAGTCTTGGGACACCCTTGTTGTTATTGAGGGTTAAGGCATTTTAGTCTCTAGATTCCCTTGTTGATATCAAGGGTTGAGGGGGTTTAGTCTTGGAATACCCTTGTTTCTATTAAGGGCTGAGGTGATTTAGTCTCTGGATGCCCTTGTTGTTGTTATTGAGGGTTGAGGTGGTTTAGTCTCAGATAGCCTTGTTGCTATTGGGGGTTGAGGCGATTTAGTCTCAGTATACCCTTGTTGTTGATATTGAGGGAGGAGGGAGTTCAGTCTCCAGATTCCCTTATTACTTAAATAGAAGGCACGGGTGCTTGTCGGGTTTGGAAATGGATTCAATGTGTGTAAATAAAGGACAAAGAACAAAGGTAGAAACAAACGAATCATTTGAAAGATAAGTATTAATATTTTATTAAGTTTTTAATAATGCATGTGATCTATGACTCCAATTTATGATGGTTACATGTGATATATGATTTTGATTATGATGGTTGCATTTTGAGATAACCAGATGTGATGTGTTTATACATGATGATTTGATCAACCAACTAGTTTGAGTTGTCGTGACAAGAAGTAAACAGGATTGCAAATGTACCTTATCGATAGGCCACCAATGATGTATGATCTGAATTAGTTTCAATTCCTTTTAGTCTAATGGAAATTATGTGTTTGGTACAGGAAAGCATGGAAATGACCGGTTGGAAATGATTGCAAGGATTAGTAGTAGTGGAAAAAGGAATTGGAACAAGCAACAATATGCTGGTAAAGCATTGAGGAGCAGGGCCATTATGGGACACTGGTATCCAATAGTGTCCATTGATTTCCATGAGCATACAATGACCAGTATGATAGTTTTGAGGCAGGGATACGCCTTGGTTTTTGGACCTTTTGATGCAAGAAAACCTTTCCAAGGGATGGATCACCTAGGATAGGGGATGGCAGGGAAATTGGAAGGTGAGCGACTACACGAAAGGGGGTGACTGGATTGCCTGATGGACTGTGTAGCAAAGAAGGGAAGGTTGGGGAATGGATTTGTTTTGGTCATTAGCATTTCCAGATGGTATCATATGCATATTGGGAGTGTGCCCTGAAATAATGAGTCGGTAACTGTTCATTGAGGGAAAAGTTAGTGCAAGGATCATAGCGCTAGGCATTGGATGCAACGTGACCTTGGCAGTGGATTTTGGACTTCCTCGGAATGAGGTGAATCCTGGTACTGCATTTGAGGGAGGAGTTGTGATCCTTTGGATTCCCTTGTTGTGGATGTAGGCATAATATCATTTTATTTGTTGGTTAAAGAAAATGTGCATGGGTATATGTGTTTGTTATTGTAAATATTGTAATGAGTTGTGTTATAAAGATCCAATACACGATATGATTGTCATGTTTTCAGTAGTGGTCATTTTAAGTCCTACATCGAGCTAAGTTATAAAGCTCCACATGCAGTATGTTTTTTCTTTCTGTGGTTTTGCTGGTTGTAGGTGTCATAAAACACCAAGGACAATGTTCCCCTAAGGGGCAGGGGTCTATAACAACCCCAGGCTAAAATTCCATGTAATAAAGTTAATAAAGGAAAAATAAGACCAAGGTCATGGGACACATATTCCAAAATGAATGTTGGGCAAAGCATCCTAGTGAGAATCACTTGTTTTTTATTATGGCTAAAGGAAACTGGAAAAGGCAATGGAAAAGACTTTTAAAAGGCAAAGATGCATTAATTGGCATATTTTTTTTTTTAATGAAAATAGAGGAAATTAGGAGAAAAGGAATTTGAAATGTCATAGGTTGCCAGTGAGGAGGAAAATGAAGGAAAATAACGAAAAATGAAGAAATTAGAGGCAATAATGATAAAAAAAAATAAACACATCAGTTTGTAGCCTTTTGTTAGTTGAGTTTTAGAGTCAGTCTCAGAGAGGGGAAGAGAACCAAGAGGAGAAGGAAAAACAAGCAAAAAAAGGAAGGATAAGGAAAGACAAGGAAGGCAAAGGAAGTAAGGATCAAGCAAGGAAAGGTTGGATCAGGTAGCTTCAACAAGAATACTTGCAGGTAATAGATTGCATGTATGATTTCCCAGCTTTTTTTGGCATGCATGACATATGCATGTGTGCATTTGGTTTATTTGTTGTTAGTGGCATGGATTTTTCTAGGTTTTGATAGTGGTTTTAACCTTGCCTTACCATTTCCGGATAGCCATGGTCTGAAGGGATTCATTATTGGTTGAGCTTTGGATTGCTGAAAGGTTTTGGATCTGGGTGAGGTGGTCTCAAGAAAATCCCAAGGGTTGGGGGTGGAGATGGTTTTCTCCCGGAAGCCCCCAACAGGTGAGTGGAGACAAGAAAATTCATCAAGGGATGGTGAAGGAATTCTGAGGCATCCAAGGTCGGTTTGGTTTTGTGATCTTGGTACTGGTTTAGGTGAGATCAGGGTATGGTGAGGGTGGAGGTGATTTAACCTATGGATTCCCTTGGTTGGTTATGGATTGGTTTATCCCATGAGATCCCATATTCATGCTTGGAATATGGCACGAGGGTGATTGGATGAAAGAAATATTTGCTTCAACTCAATCTATTGTCAGATGGTACGTGGAAATCCCTGACTTGGTTGGATTTTGCATATGATTAATAAGAGCTAAGTTTATCTTGTATTGATGAATAATTATACTTGTTATTATGTGGATTTAATGGCTTATATATCATTGTTATCCATCTAGTTATATGCTGGTTATAAGCATGATTATCTGACAAATTTAAGTATCGCTCTTATCATATTTTAATGAATGAATGTTAGGTTAATGATGCATTACCTATTGGATGTTATGGTATGTATTGTGAGACAACATTAGACCTTCTTGATGTTTCTCAAGTAAGTTCCAGATCTCTATGTTCCGATATGCATTCATGACCTGCAAATTTCCTGTTCACCAGTTGTTTGACCAAATGGTTGCCATGGCTAGGCCCTATTAGGTCAATTTCTTGTCTAATATTTGTATTGAAGATTTTTTTCCTTACGTCATTCATGGTTCTGGAAGGTTTTATTAAGTTCTAGGCATAAGTTTGGATCCTATCGTAAAAAAGTGGCTTAAATCTCATGGTCGCGGGTGTGAAAAATATTGTAGTCGCTCCCTTATAGGCATCATGCGTGCGACTGGAGGGTTTTAGTCGAAATCAGGCAGTGTTGTGCCAATGTCTAGGAGACTAAGGCCCTAAAAAAAGAGGTTTAACTCAGGTTCCGGGCACTTGGAAGGGAGATTTAATCCTTGGGGGTCCTATAGCACCTGATAGGGAAGTCATTAAGGTGTTTGTTTTGTCGATTCCACTTCCTTAAGGTGATAAAGTAGGTTGAATCATATCATAGTAGCCCCTCAGCTCATGTTTACCATGGGCAAGCTGGTTAAAGTGGGTCGATATGAGAGGAGTCATGTTACAGGTCCTATTTCTAGAGATTTAACAATCCTTAAAGGTAGCCTCCCCATTTTACTTGCTAATGAATTTAAGAGTGGGGATCTTAATCATTCTCATATGAAAAATTTGAAAACTTCACATTGCATTGAAAATGATATTCTAGTTTCTTTGGAGGCCCTTTTCTAGGTTTATGCTCCATTTATCAATGTTGGTGTACCATCGATTAATGTCCCCATTGTAGTCCCCTCAATCATTCCAAGTACTGGAGGGTCATCATTGTTAGGTGAGTCTCATTTGAACAATCCTCCCCTTGCCAATACTTCTGTGGTATATTTTATTTTGGGCAAGGCTCATGTTGATCCTGATGTGGTGGAAAGTTGGTCATATTTGGTGGGTAGCTACCCATATGAAGGTGTAACCTTTTTCCCCAAAGGATTGGTGTAGGTGTTTCTCAAAACTTCTCTTCTTCATCTCATGATTTGGTTTCTTCCTACATTGGTCACCTAGAGGATGCTTCTCTGATTTTAGATCATTGCACAACCTCTTTAGGTGGGAGTACTTGAAACTCATATGCACTTCACTCTAAAGGTCCCCTCACTTAGGTGGGGGATCAACCTTCTAGAGGTTTGGGTCAATCTCACAAAATGGAAATATCACATAACACTTCAAGGTGTAAGTACTTCATTCATCATAAAATCCAAAGTTTCCATTGAAATTATGCAAGGAAAACAAAAGTTGATTATTAGGGCTCATAGAGATCATAATCCATATTTGAAGGTTATCACATGAAAATATATACTATAATTCCTAGGGTATAGACAACCCCATAAGAATATTGCGAAGATAAGAATTCACTTGGAATCCTATTGATTCAAGAGACCATGTGAAAAGGAGAATTAGTTTTAGATATATTAACATATATGTTTAAGAACCACAAGTTTACTTGGTTCAATTCTAGTAGGATATCAAGAGGTTATTAATAGGTTAGCACACTTTATTTTTGCTTACAAATTATTTTCATACAAACATATGTATCTCCATGTCCTTTCAATGTGATGACCTAAATTTTGAAGTCACAATATTTAACATGTATGTTCCTTATATTCACAAATATGATTTATAGGATAGTGTTGTGGTTGCTACAAAAACCCTCCTCAATTTGTATAAGTGCCTTACCCCTTAAGGGAATTGAGGGGCCCACCTCTTCACGAGTCTAGAAGTCACCTTACCAAGTGTATCCACGTTTGTGAGTCATGATCAACCTTCCATTGACTTGCAACAATGAAGAAAAATCTATGAGTCTAACTAAGTCCTTTTGGCCATTCTAGTAGTGCAAAGACATCCTTCATCCCTTATTATGCTGAGGGGACCCATATAGAATTTTCCAACTAGATTTAATTTGAAATATCTTGGTCCTCTAGTCCTCCTATAGCAATACACTAAGCCCTTATCTAGTGCTCTAGCACCCTACTAAGCCTTATCTTAACTCTACAAGCTCCAACAGGGCATTATTTTGTTGTATTTTCTCAAAATTTTGACTCTTCAAACCTTTGTAGTGCTATAATAAGCCTTTTCTTCTATAATAAGCTTATTGTCCATCTTCACAATGCTACAGGGTCAAAATTTCACTCAAAATTCATTTTCCTCTATAGCACAACATTAACATTAACCATTATTTTAGTGCTATAACACATCACTAAGATTAGTGCAACACTACAACATCTTCCCAAGCTTCAATATTGAACCATAGTGATTCCCTTAGTTTTTTATCTCACTCAAGGTGTCTTTTCCCAGGCCATCCTTAGGAAAAAATGACCTAATTGAGGGTGAAATTCAAGTCAAAAGAGAATATTACTTAATGGAACTAGAAATGCATGAACATTTTTTCACCATGGCCCATATAGTTCCAAGATACTATCTTCCTTAACTATGTAGGGTTCCCCTCACCAAAACCCTATGGTTTCATGCTTTGAATCCATCTCAATGCTCTTAGCTCATCTGTTGAATGACAAATTATTTGTCTTACAAAATGGGCACATAAATACGTGTCCTCCTCACTGGAAACCCTGATTATTCTCCAAGTAGCACAGAGAAAACCCTCTATCAAAAAAATCATAGCCTTCCCAATCACTATCTTGAATATGCTATCAATGATGGTTAAGAGTGCTACCTGAGTTTAACATGTTAGTTATATTATCTCCTCACCATTGAAATATGCTACTTTTACATAGACATAGCCAAGCCTCAAAACTAATCTCCTCAGTTCTCTACATCTAGCATGGTAGGCTAATTTGCATAATGCGTACTTGTTTTTTTCATTGACTTCACATGAGATTTGAAATTACCAACTACCACTTTGGGAGCAAACCAAGAAGTGAAACCATTCATTGTAAGAAGTATTTTATGCTACAAATTGGCCAGAAAAGTGGCACATATATGTAGATGAATAACATCCATCAATTAAGATCCACTAGAATCAAAACCAAGTGAAGAACTGACCCAAAATTTGAAGAGTTTTTGAATGTAAAGAAGTTATCCTCCAATATCTTCATTGATGTACTTACTAGAAAAAACTTATAGATCCTACTAAGAAACATATTGCCTTGAACTCACTCTTGGTTCCATTGAAGAAGGATATATTAATGCTTTCCCAAAGACACAACAACAAACCCTCTACTCATGAATAATCAACCATCCAAAAGAAACAAAATGATTACATCACACTAGGAAGTTTAGGTGGCATACCTTCAAGACATTGTGATATTCTCAAATAGAGATCCAATCAGAGTGTGACATATGTTAACCCCATCCATGCAGTTCCAAAATATTTTCACTTTTATTGTATTTGTAAATCAAAGGACGCTATAAGGTTATAATTAGCCTTAGAGAAGTCCAAAAATCGTATAATCCAATTACTTATTGAATCTATAAATGATGTAGAATTCCCCATAAATAAGGTTGCAATTTTTGGAATTTTGTGATATAACATGTAAACCAAATATTGGAAGCTAGTGACTTTGTATTTATTTGGCCAGTTAATATATAGAAGCCTTGAAGGCCATTACTAAATTTTAGTTTAAATGCATCGTGCCTATTTTTTTAACTACTCTCAAACAATTCATTTGTGTATTTATTTGTGAGATACATTATTTCTAGTTCTTAGACTAATCTATGAATTTCTTTGTAATTTCTCGTTTGTGACTTTTGTTTATTTGCTTTCTATATTGAGTACTTATTGGCTCAGGATCTAACTATTCTATATTTTGTTCTAATAAGTTAAGCATACGATGTTGTCCATGATATCAACTAACTATTTTTTTAACTATACATTTGTGATGTTTTCCACTCATCGCTTGCATTCTTTTATCCATCTTTTCCTCTAGATAAGATAGACTAATTACATTTATGCATTTAAATAGTTGGTAGCTCGATAACTGCATCCCACTATTGATCCAAGATATTTTTCTTATAGATGCATAAAGAATTACATGTAACAAAGCATATTAACCATGCAACTTAAAAAACACATAAGTCAAGGTGAAAAGAACAAGATAAGCATGAAACCATGACACAAAGATTTTATTATGGAGTTTTGTTGGGTTGTGTTATATTATGGAGGCAGACCTACCTATGGTTTTGTGCATGGGTTTCGCACATGGTTTTGGGCGCGATGGTTTTCAGTCCATGGTATTGGATGCTTCGACATGTATAAATATGTATTGTAACATTGAAAGGAATATAATGAAAAAATCAAGCTGGTAGACCCGGTTTTGGGATCTGGGGGAAATATCTGTGTATATTTGTTTTATGTGTTATGCTCTCACCTTTGTTTATTTTCTGTTTTTTAGAATTCGTATGCAGGTAATTTCTGTATGGGGTTAAAACCTACAAGTTTGTCCAACTTGGACTACGTCTCCGGGCCTTGCTCAACAGTGGGGAGGCCTTCATTCATTAAGTGGCATAAAAATGAATAAGTAAAAGAAAAAATTACATAAATTCCTTATACCTCTATGTTGTAAGATGGATGAGAAATGGAGAGACCAGCTGTAGAAACAAACAACACCATTGAATTCCTGGTGAAAAATAGTGCAAAAACAATTGTCCAAACACCCAATTAAAGGAAAAATCCCTTCTGCCCCTCTCAGAATCTTTTTAATACCTCCAACATTCCCTGGGGCAATGTTCCGACCTCTTGCTAGGATAAAAGTTCCGCTGCCCTACAATAAAAAAATAATAAATATTGGTTTTCGCTTCAGCTCCCCTGTGCAACTGTGGATTGTGAGAGTTTATGTATTATTTTGTGGGCAGAGCTATCAAGGTTGAGCCATATGGCCCAACAGTGGCGGAGGTGACTAGGAGGGTGGAGGTTGAGGTTTCGATTCCCCACCTCTCCAAAAATTGTTAGGTTGTTATGTTAATTTGGAAAACCATTTTTGCGCGGTCTCCTTTCACGATTTCAAAAGGTTCCATTGGATTTTGGTTGGTGGGTGGGATCCGCGTGGAGTCCCCACGTTTTATTTGTTATCCATTGCGTGGTTGCATCAGGGGTGGCGGGTTCACTGGGTGTGGCCCATCCCCCACCCATATTGATTTGATATTTGGTCAAGTCCACGAGGGTGGTGGGGGTGACAACTTGCTCCTTGACATAATTTTTTATTTTTATTTTTGCCAGGATGGTATAGTAGTTAGAATTAGGGTGGCGGGGTTGGTGGCCCACCACCATTTTTTTGAATACATTTTGGTTTTAACATAACAAAATTTCTCGAACCATAGGAGTTATTAGGAAAATCAAAGATACCATAAATTTTCCCGAAAGTTGACCAGATTAAGATGCCAGATTTGACCAATTTGCTGCCTCTTTAGTCCGCCACTTGTCCAAGTCAACCCTGAACTTTGACTAGCCCTATCTCCTCCATACGAGCTCGGATTTGAGTGTTGTTCACACCGTTGGAATCAGGGTGACGAGCACTTCGATCTAGTGCTGAGATTGTTGAAGTTTGGCCACTTTGAATTTCGAGCCTTTTATCCATGCCACTTGTACTTTGGAGATCCACTTGGATCAACCATGGTGATGATCACACAAATCTTACAACACATATATAAAACCAATAATGGTTATTTGACCAAAATTTAGATGGGTCTCTTATCTCGAACAATGTGAGGTCTAATTGGGACGTCATACTGAAGATGACCTCTTGACTATAATCAGGTAATTTTCCCCTATCAACATGCTGATGGTGTTGGAAGTATGAAAACACAATAAATTATCCCTAGTATGAAGTTTAAATTAGACCTCACATCATTTGGGATAGGAGCCCCATCAAAAAAATAGGCCCAACCACCATTATAATGATCTTAAAGATTTGCTTTGGCTACAATTTACAACATAAGGAAACATGCATATGCTTTTGAGATAAGAAAGTAAGTGAACTTTATGAAACAAACAATTGCAATGCATACAAAATACTTTCACGGACGGGAAAATAAAGAGTAAGCCTTTAGAAGAAAAGTAATATTACTATCCTAATAAAGATACACACATACATAGAAAGAATCATTGATTAATTTGTAAAATAGTTCACAAAGTAACAATGATCATGAAAGAAAGTAAGGACACACCATTCAATTAGGATGTATACAAAAGCCAATGAAATAGTTCATTTTCTTCAATACATATGAAAACAAATAATACATCATAAACATGAAATAATAGTCTTACAACATTCATAATACATGCATGAAAGTATGTACGAATTTACAGGGTAAGTTCCTTAGACATAACACCAAAGGACACCGCTCACAAATAGATCACAAATCAGTACACTAGTATTCGTGACGTGGTTAAAACCCTCAAAGAGGGAAATAGTCCACGACCTGAGCCAATGCAGCCACTTCAAGTAATTTATTAATGTAAAAGAAATAAAATTTACATAAGCTTCTCTCATGAACGATCACCTAACAAATGACCCTCCATGCTCTTTAAATAGAGATCATGGACCAATCAGGCATTAAACCACATATCAAGTGTCAGTAATACTGAGGAGAGAATGAACCATCATAGCACTTCATGTCTAGAACATATCATGACCTTCAGATTGTAAGTTCAAAAAGTACATACTAAAGAAACACACTTTACCTAACTATACACTAGACCAAGTTATACTTAATTATTTCCTATGTGTCGGAATATCCTAACATCCCCCCTTAAGAAAAACTTGGGATAGGATTGAAGGATGTACAAAGATGACACAATAGGAGAAGGAAGGAGGCATTAGAGCCTATCCCCCCTTAGTGACAACTTCCTAAACTCCAACCATAAATCGAAGTTTAGTAAACTTCGCATCTGTGAGAGCCTTTGTAAAGATGTCTACAACTTGATCATCGGTTGAACAATACTACACTTCATGAACATGGTCATGAATGAGATTTCTGATGAATTTCATTTGTAGTTCAATGTGTTTGCTGTGTTAATGTTAGACTGGATATTTGCATAGTTGAATGGAACTTTGATTACCACACCAAAGTGTAGTCAGATGCTGCTACTGAAAACCAAACTCTAACAGGATCTGACGAAGCCATAGGGCTTCCTTACTAGCTTTAACGATGCCACGATACTCTGCTTTTGCTGAAGAAAGAGAAATGTAACTTTGTTTCTTGCAAGCCCATGTAATAGGTCCAGAACCAAGAGTGAGGACATAACCTGCAGTAGACTTCTGATCATCAGGGTCACCAACCCAATCAGAATCAGTGAAACCAACCAATAGAGGGGATGCTTATGCACTGTAATGAATCCAAAATTGAACTATACCTCAAACATAATAAAGTATTCTTTTAGTTTCTTTCCAATGAATTTCATGTGGGTTTTTCATAAGCTGAGAAGCAAGGCCAACAACAAAGGAAAGGCCAGGACGGTTATGGGTCAGATACAAACGTGTTCCAACAAGCTGATGGTATAAGGTAGCATCAACTTCAGGGGAAGTACAAGTGGCTGAAGGTTTGGCTCTAGACTAAAAGGTAGAAGGGGTTGGCTTATAGTTTTCCATGTGAAAGTGGCATAGAAGATCACAGGCATACTTGGATTGGGAAAGGGAAATACCTTCTTTGGATTGCAAGGCTTGAAGACCACGAAAATAATGCAAGTGTCCTAAGTCTGTCATTTCAAACTGATTTTGAAGGCTAGAATTCACATGGTTTATAAGGTTGGGATCACTACCAGTAAGGATGGGATTATCAACATAAAGAACAAGAATGATAAGAGACTGACCGACTTTCTTGGTGTAGACAGTATTGTTAGAATGATACCTAGAAAAGCCAGTATCTAAAAGAAAGCTATCAATTTTCTTATACCAAGCCCGAGGGGCTTACTTTAGACCATAAAGGGATTTCTTAAGCTGATGTACAAGGCTAGAGTCCTTTTGTATAAAGCCGGGAGGTTGTTCCATATAGATTTATTCATGCAAGTCCCCATGCAAGAAGGCAGATTTAACATCCATCTGATGGACTTCCCATTTGAAAGAGGCAGCATGGGAGAAGGTTTCAATATAGTCAATGCCTTCAACTTATGAAAAACCATTAGAAACAAGATGAGCTTTATGTTTATCAAATTTTCCATCTAGTCCAAACTTGGTTCTGTAAATCCATTTTCATCTAACAAGTTTTCGTTCCTTTGGAAGAGGAACAAGGTCCCATGCATCATTTTCCAATAATGAATGAAATTATTCATGCATAGCTACATCCAAATATAGATGGCCTGAAGCTTCTGTAAAGGTGTCAACATCATAATTTGTTGAAGCTTGAGCGAGTAAAGAAGAGGCTCTATCGAACTGAGAACGTGTACGATGCTAATCTGTATGATCACTTGCAAGAGCACCCGCTACATCCCGAGTAGCACAGTCCCATTTTGGAAGTTGAGGAGCTGAAGGAGGATCATGAGAAGGTGGGGGAGGATTGTCATCCTCGCTGTCATCATCTGAAGAAGGAATATTTTCAGAAGTAGAAGGGATAGAGAGAGGTGGAACATCCGCCGAACTGGGCTCATAGGCCGATATATTTTCAAGAGACTTTACATCTCTTCTAAGGATAACATCTTTGGATTTAGGTTGAAGAAGTCTATATCCTTTGACATATTCAGAATATCCAACAAAAATACATTTTTCACTCTTAGGTTCTAAGGATTTATGTTTTTCATCTGGAATATGGGCCCATGCTTCACTTCCAAAAACACGAAAGTGACTTACATCTAGTTTAATTGAGCTCCATGCTTCTTCTGGAGTGATATTATTTAACACCTTAGTAGGAGTGAAATTTACTATGTAATTTGCACAATTAATTGCTTGTTCCCAAAAATTAATATGAAGTCCTTTAGATTGAAGCATACAAATAGCCATTTCCTTTAAGGTGTGATTCTTCCTTTCAACTACACCATTTTCATGTGGAGTATATGGAACAATATGATGCAATTGAGTTCCATGCTTAGTGCAAAAGTTGATGAATTTTTTGTTAACATATTCTTCGCCATTATCAGATCTTAACTTAAGAATTTGATGTCCAAATTGTTTCTCAACAAAGGCCTTCAAGGCCAAGAACATGTTAAAGACTTCACTCTTGAGTTTTAATATACCCAAGTGTGCCTGGAGAAATCATCAATGAAAGTTAAGAACCACTTGTAGCTAGAGAATGAAACAACTGGAAGTGGACCACATATATCATTATGCATAAGCTGTAAAGGGGTCAAGGCGTGCCAAGAGGCATGTTTTTCAAAACTATCTTGATGATGTTTTCTGAGTACACATCCGGAACAAACACCATTTCTATAAGATACCATAGGAAGACTTGTCCCCATATTTTCTTTACATAGATTTTGAAGGAAGTGATAGTTTAAGTGACCAAATCGCTCATGCCAAAGTTTGCTCACTTCATCATTATGAGCAAAAAATACTGAGCGAAGAGTTGATTACCCAAAGTTGTTAAACTTATACAACATTGTAGAATCATCAACAATGCCAGTAGATAAAATCTATCTAGGATCCCTTATGTCCTTAATTACAACATCATGAGGTGAAAATTCAACGGTTTTACCTTCACCTGAATGAGTTTTTTGATATTAAGATAGAAGGTTACATGATAAGGTAGGAACACATAATACATCATTGAATTGACCATTGTCTAGATGAATAGTTCCAGTCCCTACAACACTAAGAGATCTATCATCACCAACATATATATATATATATATATATATTATTATATTTGTTACAATCATTTAAAGAATAAAACATGACTTTGTTTTTGGCTATGTGATAAGAAGCTCCAGAATCAATGAGCCACTCATGAGAATGAGAAGAATAAGATACATTTAGTGCTTAAACAGACCGAGATGCTTGACAAACACATGCAGAAAGTGCTATTCCTGAAGATGAAGTTGAAGTTGAAGGGTGCTTCAAATGGATGTTATGCTTCTTCATTGTTGCTTCCAAGGCTTCCATATTCTTAAAACATTTGGATTCTAAGTGGCAATCATGATTATAAAAGTTGCAATGTCTATTAGTCTTCTTCCCTTTATTTTTAGTTGCCTTATCATTTTGTTGAGCTGATTTTTCATTATGAGGTTGAAATTGCTTAGGACCCTTGTTTGGTTTAGGACCATTCTTTTTAGGATGCTACTTCTTAGGATTCTTTGAACTACTGTTGGGTTGATAAGGCTTTTTGAGAAGATCTTCCAGTATTAAGAAGACCAAGATGTAAAAGTTTTTCTTGCTCTCTTATTAAAGAATCACAAAAGGCATCAAAAGAGGGGGACTTGTAGTCTTGTCCTTGAGAAATAAAGGCTTCTCTAGTAGAATGGAAGGTGGAAACAAACATAGAGTAGGGTGGTCCTAACCTAGTAAGAATGGAATAGATAAGGCTACCATCTCTTTTCTTAACCTTAACACCTTCCAAGAGAAGTCTAAGGATCTTGAACTTAGACAAAAAATCTCCAATGAAAGAAAAATTATTGGGGTCCAACATCAGCAACTCATTTTCAAGTTGAAGGGCTCTATTTCATTTTTAAGTCCAAAGAATTTTTTGAGCTTTTTCATTGCTTCATCGGGGGTATCAATTTCTGCAATATGAAATCTAAGGTCTGGAGAAATAGACTGTTAGGCCCCTATACTACTAGTGTAACCCCTTATTGTTATTATTACAACCCCCTTATTATATTGTTGTACCCATGTAGTCCCCATATTGTTACTATTGTGCCCCATAGAAGCCCACTATTGTTATTTTTGTGCCCTTACATTATTGTTGTTATGTCAGCTCTGATTATATTATGACTCCTTAGACTCCTATATATAGAAAGGAGGTCTTGTCATTTGTATCATCCAAGAATTGTTCATTTATGTAATGTAAAGGAGGTTGCCCCCTCGAAGAGGCTGAATTCTAAGGCGTTGATCTATCTTTTCTATCTTTTCCTTGAGTTGGTTTCATAATATTTGGTATCAAAGCTTTAGATTCTAGGGTTTCGCTGCTCCAAACAGGTCATCGTGGTATTTTCGCTATAACTGTTTTTCTACGACGTTTCAGAAGCGAAAAAAAAATCCAATTGAGATGAATTCACACTGAACTGCGGATCTGAATTTCAGAGCTTTTCGCACTATATTTGCGGAGATATGATCTGAGGAAGTTGGTCTTTTTGTAGACTTCTGAATTACATTCCAAATAGGTGACCTGGGGAAAATCGTCATAACTTTATCTCTGAGCATCGGATTGAAATTTTGTAAAAAGGTACAGAAAGAGGACAGACTGTAGCTTCGTGTAGATATTGTTGAGAACCAAAGGTCGAAACAGGGACACGTGGCATGTCGTACAAGTTCGCTCTACTGAACTAGTCTATAATCAGGTCACTGTGGGAGATTTGGCATAACTCTTCATTGGAGAATCCAATTGGGATCAGATTGGTGGCATTGGAAAGAGGACACAGAGGGCTACCACAAGTTGCAATTTTAGAACTGGATGATCCGAAAGTGCAGAGTTACAATCATTTCAAGATCGAGCTCCTGAAATCAAGAAAAGGTGATATGAGGAAGTTTGATGGAAAGGATCCGGTAAATTGGATACTTTAGATGGAGCAATATTTTGATCAACATGGTGTACCATTGTTACAAAAGGTATGCATTGCATCTTCATATTTAGAACCGGATCAATTTTTAAGGTATAAAGGTCTTTGTTCTCGTAAACAACTTGTTACGTGGTCAATTTTCACGGAGGAAATGATAGCACATTATGAGGATACAAAGAGCAACACCTTCTTTAGAGCAATACCACAACAATTGGAAAGAGTAAAATAGCTTTGTTACATAGTGGAAAGTAAAATTATGGCAACAAGGAAGTCTACCCCTCACAATTATAATAATGGAAGTGTTGTTTCTCCTAGCCTTCCACAACCTACAAGGGTTACACCACAAAAATTGGAAGAGAAAAGAGAAAAAGGGCTTTGTTACAATTGTGATAGCAAATGCACTAAAGGTCATAAGTGTGCTGAGAAGAAATTATTTTACATAGATTATGAGGAGGAGGAAGAAAAGGATCAAGAAACATCAAAAGATGAGTATATACACCAGGAACCAACTCCAGAGAAAGAAGAAATGAATCCGACCATATCTTGTAAAGCATTGGCAAGAATTACCACTCCTCAAACTCTCAAGATAGAAGGACATAACAAGAAGAAAAAGGTTCAAGAAGTGAAAGATCACATCGAGAAAGAAGAAATGAATCCAACCATATCTTGTAATGCATCGGCCAGAATTACCACTCCTCAAATTATCATGATAGAAGGACATATCAAGAAGAAAAATGTTCAAGAAGTGAAAGATCACATTGAGCATCAAGAAATGAATCCGACCATATCTTGTAAAGCA
>APFE030378434.1:19478-53159 GCA_000404065.3 Pinus taeda | reverse complement strand
TTGTCATTTGTATCATCCAAGAATTGTTCATTTATGTAATGTAAAGGAGGTTTCCCCCTCGAAGAGGCTGAATTCTAAGGCGTTGATCTATCTTTTCTATCTTTTTCTTGAGCTGGTTTCATATCATAGACATCCCTATCAACCAATGTGCTTGACCTTGCTTATTTTCCCATTTGTCTTGCTTATCTTCATCTTGAGGTTTAGACTCTTCGCTTGAGGCTATTCTATAAAGACCCTTACTTCGAAGTAAATCCACAATGTAGGATAACCACTGGAAGTAGTTGTTGCTGTCAAGAATAACTAGGCACAAACTTTCCATTTTAAAAGAAACTGAAGATGTAGATGTTGAAACTAAGTGTTCCAATGGAAATATCTCGAAAAATTAGGCCAATTAAAAAAATGGCTCTAAAAACGACTTTTGGATGAAAAAGTTATGACTTTTTGAAGAAAAATTGTTGAAGATGTCAATGAACCATGTGAATGTTGGGAAGTTGATGCTAATGTTATATTTAAAAAAAAATCCCCCCCCACCCCCCTTCCCCCCTCCTTCCAAATTTAATATAATTAGCTCACTTTAATAAAAATATTACTTCATGTGGCCCACTTTTATAAATAAATGAAAGTCACTTTTACAGTGGTACTTTATGAACTATCCACTAAATTGTAACTTAAATAAAAGATAAAGTGAATTTAGAATTATAAGTGACTCACTTTTTATATTGGGTGAGAACACTTTTACATAAAGTAACTTTAAACATAAATTACATGTGCTTTTTGAAAAAATAACTCAGCAAAAAGAAAGACTTGAATCCAAGGCTTCTATTCTCATAAAGTAACTTTAGACCAAGTGAGTTAGTTTAAAAGGTTAGTAATTTTTGGAAAGGAGGAACGGTTTTTTTTTTTTTGCTCACTGAAGCTTTGGGGTGCGTGCTTACTTGAAAACCCCTTTTTTTCCTACAGAACAAAAAAACAACCACACAAAACAAACGAACAAGCAAAAGTATCCAATCCTTATGACTTAAAGTTAAAATTGGCCAAAACTAAATATTTTCCTCAATGTTTCTGATTTTTCAAAATCACACTAAGGCATGTCAGAAAATAGCATACACATAAGAAAAATCCTTTCTTTCTGTTTCTGGTTTACCCGGATCGCACAGAGTTGCGGGGAAAAGAACATACACAAAAATGAAAGGTATAGATTAGGTAATAAAAAATAATAGAGGACTATAAACCGAAATAAACAAAGATATAAATAACTATAACTGCAAATAAAGATTATATACCTTTAGATCTTAAAATTGACATAGCTAGGGCTACTAAAAACCTTTTTGCGTGAAAAGAAAGGGGTACCTCACTGGAATAGATGCTTCTAACACAATAGAGCAGTCCTCTCGGCCCGAAAGTGGTAAAAAAAAATAGATCTAGGAAATGATAGTCGGATGTAGTTGTACCGACTTCGGATTTGGATTACCAACGGATGCGTCCCTCGAATAACTTTGATACCATGTACGGATTTACAGGGCAAGTTTCTTAGATAGAACACCAAAGGACACCGCTCACAAATAGATCACATATCAATACACCAATATTCTTGACATGGTTAAAACCCTTAAAGAGGGAAATAGTCCACGGACTAAGCCAATGCGGACACTTCAGGAAATTTATTAATGTAAAAGAAAGAAAATTTACATAAGCTTCTCTCATGAACGGTCACCTAACAAATGACCCTCCATGTTCTTTAAATATGGATGATGGACCAATCTGGTGCTAAGCCACAAATCAAGTGTCGGTAATACTGAGGAGAGAATGAATCGTTAGACCACTTCATGTCTATAACATATCGTGACCGTCAGATTGTAAGTTACAAAAAGTACATACTAAAGAAACAAACTTTACCTAATTATACACTAGACCAAGTTATACTTAATTATTTCCTATGTGCCCGAATATCCTAACAAAGTATGCCCGACTCTGAGAGCTTAAAATCATTAAGTGAAAGTATCAAGACACACAATTAGAATGTTACATCATTAGCCCTAATAGTGAAACATGAAGGTATCACTTTCTCCTCAAAAGAATGATCTTCTCTCCTATTCCAAGCTTGAGAAGCCAAGACTAAAAGTCCTTTAATTGAGTTATGAGGCTTTATTTATAACAAATGAGGTGAACTTACACCTCCATGTGACTCTCGACCTCGCTCATGACTATTGAGCTTCCATATGACTTTTGAGCTCCTATATGACTTTTGGACATCCTAGTGACTCTTCACATTCGATGTGTGACCCTTAGGCTTCCACATGTTTTACATTTTCTAGTTTTGGAAATTACACAATTACATTCCACCAAAATTGTGGTGAGAATAATGGAACAAAATAACACTCTTGTGTTTACATTTTTAGAAGCTGCAATTTGGTGATTTTGACACGAGACATCATTGTAATGTGTCTATGCCAAGTTATTTTCTTTGCTGCTATGTCTTCAACTCTTCATAAAAGGCCTGGAGTGTACTTCATCTTCACCCACCAAAGGGTCTGGATATAATATTAGAGCCTTCCAAATCATCCTAGGTTTCCATCTATTTGTCGTAGTTCATAATTCCTTAATCTATTACATGATAGTATTGTTACCGGGAATAGTGTCCACTCAGATACTGCTATTCCCACTAAGATGGGTGGCTATCTTAGAAACAAACAAGTAAAATCTACTATTGTTTTCTTTTATGAAAATAGACGAGAGGAGAACCAAGAAGACCAACCTGAGTCTTGCACTTGATTTCCTCTCCTTCTTAATAGTGCTTCGCCGCTTCTTCTTCGTCTGCCCAACTTCAAAAAGAACTTGTGGAATCACAACAACATACTACTATCAAAGAAACAAGGATCTATATTCATAAATAACACAAGATCAGATGTGCGTTAACCATATAAATGCATATATAAACAAGTACACAAGAATCTGGAAGAAAACAAGAATAGCTTTATTAAGATGAAAAGTAGTAAGAGGATTACAATCATATGCTCTGACCCAGCATCATCCTCCAGCTAGGAAGCCCTTATTCACCTCAAGCAAAGCTTAGATCACCCAACACTATGAATGTACACTAGAAAACCAACAACACTTCTCTATAAGATACAAAATTCCAGCCCCTGGATCTCTGTGATGAGGGATCCATATATAGATGATTAAGAGAGGTAAGTATCTTCTAGGATCTTGAATTAGTGTCCTCTCTATGAATGAGTTCCTGCTTCCCACTTAGAGAATGATGATCTCTTACTCATCCCTGGTCGAAAACAGAGAGGCAAAGTGTCAGAGGGGAAGCTTCTGGAAGATTCCATGATCTTCCACCTTGCATTTTTGTCCCTGCCATTTGTCCATTCCCGCCATCAACACCCTACAGAGGAGAAATTCAGTATGCATCGCACCTTGTAAAATGGAAGGTGATATGCACATCGCACCCTCTACATTGAGCTTCAGTATGGTCCAGTTTTGACCATTTATGAGCAGTTTTTTAAGTGGAGAACTTCTAGGAGATGATGTAATCATCTGACCTTGTTCCTTTAGGCAGTGAAGCAACACTTTTAGGGACTTAGGAGCCCTTAGTTTATGGACATTTATGATTGGGGTTGAAGTGCCCAAAAATGTCTATAACAAGTATCATTGTGTCTCATCTCCATAATTGTCTTCTTGAAACCTCTCCTTAATGACCTCATAGAACATCATCTACCATGTTAAGATGATAGTATCTGTAAATGAAATTCACTCATGGCAAGCCAATATTAGTCCTAAAATCACCTATTCTAACTTGTTTGTTAATGGAATATGTTGACTATGATGGGACAGTCAGGAAGGACCGAGAGAGAGGCTTTATTGGGTGTAGAGGATAGGTTCAGGAGGCAAGAGGTGGAGGTCTGGGTGCTAGAAATGTGCATTGTGCAATGGAAATAGAAAGAGGGACAAGTTTGGGTGCAGAGCGATGTTTAAGAGATAAGGGTAACATGCTTGATCACTAAGGATTTGTAGCGTGCTATGCATTAGAGAAATTTTGAGGTCTAAAATGGGTCTCCTAAGGAATATTATAAAATAATAGTGGAAATAATAAAATAATATTAGATTACCTCATGAAATTTTGGAGGGAGAGAAGAAAAACGATTTTTTTAAACTTATCTTCCCAAAATTTTACTCAAATTTTGAGCGGGAGAACTCATTGGATGTAGAATTTAATTCCTCATCCAAGGAGTACACATGTTGCATACTTTCGATGGACCTTACTACATGAAAAATGATAAATACATGAAAAAGTGCGATCACAATACAATAAGAAAAAGTAGCTTTTTTATTTTTTATTTTTTATTTTTACCCTTTTAGTCCAAAATGGTGAATCATCCGCCATTATTTTTACCTTTTAATTCCTCTAATGATTGAGGAAGAGACTCTTGGTTGAGCACAAGTTTCCACTGCAAAGGCCAAGGGATGACCCTAATGTCCAATGGGAGTGTGCAATGCACTCCACAAGGAAGGGATGTTAAGGATTTTCACATAGGGAAAGTGTAAACAACAAGAGGTTGGTGATTGTTCTCTAGAGATATGAAATGCACATGTGAAGGGAGTTGTCCTCAAGATGGGCACACGACACAGGTTTATGTGACAAGAGTCTCACAATTAAGGCTTGGAATTGCACAATGCACTCATCACTTAGCCGAAAGTTGAATGATCATAACTTATGCATGATGTGAGGATAAGAAAGAATCCAAAAAAATGATTAAGTGTGAGATGAGTGGAACAAGTGGGAGAGAGTAAGAGTATACAAATAGGTCTAAAAAATGAGCACACACACACACACACACACACACACACAATCAGACTTATAACAAGAATATGCTCAATTCCAAAACAACATGCATACATTTCAATGATGACAAAATGACAATAATCTCCATGTGTGACAGTTAGGGTGCAAGTCTCTGTGGAAAAAGTGTTGAATGTAAATAAAAAGTTTAGTAGGTTTAAGAATGTGAAGAGACACTAAAAATTACACATGCAAGATTGAGGCGACACATGCAAGAGGAAGAATGAGAAAAAACAACACATGCGAAAGAAAAAAAATGACATATGTGAAAGCAAAAGCAAGCAAAATTGACAATTGAGAAACTCACCTGGAAGATGACGAACTTGCAAACAAGAATGAGAGAGTGCTCCTTGTGCTCTAGAAATTTGCACAACTCCAATGTAAAATATGAATGAGAAATGAGCTATGGGCTAGACTCTCTATATACGGAGAGCACACATGAAATTAGGGTTAGGGTTTGTAAGTGTGCTCAACGATATTAGACAACTAGGAGATGAAAGTGTGATGACTGCCACTAAGAAGCGTGAAAATGCTAACTTGGGAAAGTGCACTCTTCTTTCAACAAGAAGTGCACATTGACTGTCAACAACAAGTGCGTTGGCACTGTCTCCAAGAGATGCAGTTTCACTGCCTTCAAGGAGTGTGCTTATCCAAAAGAAGTTTGCTCATACTACCAACAGTAAGTGTACACATTTTGTTGAGAGGAAGTGTGCTCTACCTGTTGCCAAGAAGTGCACTCCATTGTCTCCAGGAAGTGCGTGAGGCCTATCTTGGGAGAGTGCAATATGAAGGAAAAATGAACCAATCATCTGAAAGCAAGTGGTTTTGACACTTAGGATTTTCAGAAGAAGACTTGAAAACTTAGAGAAACATGATGACACTTGACTTTGTTGACTCAAAACAATAGTTCACATGGCATTACAGGGGCTTCATAATTTAAATGAAAGAAATTTTTTGGAGAAGGTTGTAGCGACTACAACACTTGGCCATTCACTGGAAGAAACCCAAATTCTCTATTTAGGTCTAATTTTATGCGCAAGGTCTAGCCTTTGGGAAGTATTGTCTCATCCTATAGATCAACCTAGCTTCCTTGCTTAGTTTGGTTGTAGATGTAGTCTCTCCTATTCCCTTGTTGGATTAACACACTTAATAAAACTAGTCAAGCTTCAATTGTTATGATCATGGAGTAGGAATATGTAAATTTGCGAGTTTAAGGTATTCATAGTTTTAGTGTTGTCTCTAGTGTTTCTATGCTACCAACAAGATTTTTTAGTACCTCGGAGGAGCCACTTCAAGGAATAAAAAACATTGCTTCACTGCCAGCATGCATGTTCAGTACCTCGACGAAGTTGCTTGCCTCACCTCTCTGCGTAGGAAACCTTTCTCTTTATTAACCCTTTATTTATTTTATCTTATTATGCACATTGACATTTCATAGGAGTTTATTTTTCCATTGGTGGAAGAGGGATCCCAACTTATTTTATGAGACATAGAGATTGTTCCTTCTTTTGCAAAGACTCTTATGTATATACCTTTGAAATTAGTTTTCTCGCTTAAATTTTCTCCTTTCCCCTCTCTACTTGATTGGGTCGACATGTTAGAACCATTTAATACAAAATCCAATTCAAGGAAAGAATATCCTATAATGGATGCAAGCATCATAGATCTGCTAAGACTTTCATTAGGAGTGAGTCGTATTTTCCGTTCGAGCATCATAGGCCCAAAAGATGCTTAGACCCAGGAAAAGAAGAAGATCAAAAGTTAGCCAAGCATTGTTAGTCGTCACAAAGCCCTTTGACGGGGAAAATTTCATATATAAAGTCTTATTAAAAAAACACGAGAAAACACATGCAAGAAAAAGTCACGTGACATAAAGGACAAAAAATAAGAAAGAAAAGTAGTATGTAAAGACTGGTAAAGGGAATGTAGAGAGAAAAACTCAAACGAGAAGATGAATGTAGGAAAAGTTTATGTAATGCAATGCAAAAGTAACTAGAATATAAATAAACAAAATAATATAACTAAACCTAAATCCTAATCTATCTAAAATAGAAGGTTAGGATTATGTAAAGTCAAATTTCCAATGCAACCATTTAGGTTGTTCTTGACCTACAAGTACAAAAAGATAAGCAATTAATATCAATATGAAATAATGTGTAGGAATGAAAATGTTTACATGAATAACCTACAGAAGAATATGAAGGTCTTGCTTACGGGCATAAAAGTGTACCATAGAAACTTGCTCTATCCAAGCTGAAATCCTACCTCGATATAGAAAATGATGGATATGAATACCTTGGAGGCATTTCACAAATATACATTCGACTATAATTTTACTTTCAACAGGCACCAAGTAAGATTGAAACTTATTACTAACAATAGATCTCACCAGATAAGATTCCTCTAATCAATCAGAGATTCAATCATGATATCTGAAACAACCAATATAAAAATTTTGAAATTCTTGGAAAGATGAACTTCCAATCAACGCAATCGAAATATGGAAAGAATATTACAAGGGAAACATAACTTGATATTGTTTGAAAACCTTATCAAGGTTGTGAGGACTTGACATAACCATCAAGAAAATATTAAGTGCCTCAATTTCTTGGAAATTTTATGAATAGTGAGATGGTGAATTGTAAAAACTTATGGGCTTGATGAGATAAAAAAAATGTGAGCAAGTATCTATCATCTGGTATACCAGTGGGAAAATAACTAATGGGATTACAACTATTGAAGCTAGTAAATCAATCAGAATTGTCATTTAAGATAGACAATTCCTCTTTGCTCAAAGATTGAGACAAGTTGGTTAAGGAAATATCATAGATGATTTGGATAGTAAAAGTCTGCTCTTTGCATGATGATGATTTAACATCATTGGTTCCTTTTCTCAAGTACAAGAAATCATTACCTTGTACTCGATTACAAACTAGACCAACAACATGAGAGCTGGAGAATTAAATATGATTGCTAGCATAGTAAATCCAAAAACCCACTTAGGATACAAAGAATGATGAGAGTAGGCGGGAAAAAAATTAGAAAACTATTTCAAATTAGATCCAATATTCATATCATCATGGGAAATCAAAATTTCAACACATGGATCGTGATCCCCCAAATGATTCAAGTATTCACTAATAATCAAGAGGGTATATCGTGCCATAACAAAAATGATTAGCTTCATAGCATACACAAGAAATATGAGAAGTTGCTCTTTCACAAAGGAGTTCAATAGGAAGAAGGATTTCGTCTGATGGTAATCGTTGTTTCGATAATAAGAATTTCAAGTTTCAAAGCTAAGTACTTTCATAAAAGACATGCACTCCAAACCTAGATTTAAAACAAGAGCCTTGTATGGAAATGAATTAACCAGACAAGAATCTTCCACCCGATTGGGAACCCAATCTTGAAAGGGAAAAATAATAACTTGAAAATGCTGAAAATCCTTCAAGAGTGAGCTCATATCCAATGTGACAATGTTTATAAAGGAATTATGCAAGAAAATTTAGATCTGAACTAGTTCAGGGATCTCATCAGGTTCATGAGAACCTGACATAACCATTAGAAAAATCTAATGTTCCTTAACCCCCTAAAAAGTCCTTGAACTTTCAAATGTTAAATAATTATATTTTGAGAGATGAGTTAGATCATGACTTGTATGTGGATAACTACTATAAGTCATTTCAAAAAGATAATTATTAATCATATGGCATTTGCCTACATCACTGGTTTGATCAAAATTTTCAACCTCAACAAAAAAATTAGTCAAGTCATAAGATTCTTTTGGTTGTGTATTTGAGGATGTGTAGATCAGAAAGCTTTCTCGAATAATCTAAACTGAAGGGTTAATTCCATCCAACGTTGGAGATTTCAAGTCAATGATTACATTGATTTCTCCTTCATCATGGATGATTGTACCACCTTATGTCAATTTGAAATACAGCTCATCGAATTGTGAATTCAAAGAGCATGGAATGTTTTCATCATTAATTATTTCATTACATGCTTTACGACACAAGGGATGGTGATTTTTGGAAGAAATTATTGTGAGAAATTATTCTATGGTCAAATCATATTCTGAATCTAAGCCTTGCAAATCCAAATATGTTAGAGAAGTCAATAAATCAACAAATATACTTGGGGATTCATCACCATATATATCAGTGGATACATTATCAAAATGATGGTTTCCCAAGCCTTCATATTGGTTAAGAGTTTTGACTTCATTTGACTGGGTGCCAAGATCACAAGATTTTGGATCATCCAAGAGTGTAGAAACATCATCTTGACATAGAGGAATTTGAGAGAGGGAAGAGACATAGACTGAATGTGTCTTCATCCTTATGTTCCTCTACCTGTGAAGTGTGGCCACCTTGCACCTAATTGCCATTTGGACCGACAAATTTAAAATCAAGAGTATCCGAAGCAATTTATGGTGGAGCACATTGATCAAGCTAATCGAGGTACAAAGAGCCATGAGGTATATGTTGTAGCGGCTACAACCACCCTCCAAAATTTTGGCCTGCACCCAATTTTGGAGCCTCCCTTGAGAGTTTCATTTGATGACTGCACACACTCGGGTTCACTTTGTGAGCTCATGTGAGTCTTAGCATTCACCTTTCTTATTCATTTCACCAAGTCCTGCATGTTGATGTCAAAGTCATGCTTGCACCCATTGTTATGGTTATGCTGAAATTCTCCGCTTCGTGTTTACTTGTTGTGTTCACTATGAAAGAAGCTGTCATACTCACACACAGAGTCACATCCACTGTCGTACAAGTGTCATCACAGTCGATCAACGATAAATCACGAGTGTCGCGCTTGTTTCTTGCACTGTCGGTTAGTCATGTCGAACATGTGTGTTTGGTTGGTTTGAGTTGTCGCGTCGTCAAGTCATGTTGGTGTGCGCTTGTAAGATCACATTTGCATCTTTCACTTGTTCACACACTTAGTCAATTTGCTCAGTTCTGACAAACGAACTTCCCTCTGACAGCTGAACCATCGCCCTGCCATTGACTCAATCGACTACCACCCAGAACAACGCAGAAGCACCAAGCAAGTATTTTCAATCTGCGCTGCCCGCAAGCAATTCAATCAACCTTCGTGCTAGCTACCTGGAGATTTCGACCCTGTAGCCACCTCGGGACTAACTCCCCTAAAAAATTGCGTAGGGCCACTGACCTTTCCCATTCGATTTACTGAAGAGTAGATAGGCCGGACAGACAATCATTTCCCATCCCTGTCTCCCTCAAAAATTACGCAGTTTTTCCAGTTAGTCCTCCCAATAGTCGACCAACTGCTCATCCAGGAAATTATGCAGTTTTCCTGAGCAGGCCCTCTACTACCCAGCAATTCGCTCAGCTTAGAAATTACATAGAGATGATTAGTAGGCCAGCCTCCCAGCCTCAGTGCAGTTTCTCTCGCCAGGAGCTCCTAGCAGTAGACTGCTAGTTCCCTTCAGGAATTGCGCAGTTTTTGTTGCCAAGCTCCTGATAGCTGACTGCCAGTTCCCCTTGGGAATTGCACAGTTTCTACTGCTATTGACCTAGCAGCGAGCTGCCAGTTCCCTCTAGGAATTGCACAGTTTTGGCTTCCAGGCTCTCGACCAGTTCCTCCAAAAAATTGTGCAATTTCTGTCTGCTGATCCTCCATGCAAGCCCGACCTGTTCCTTTAGAAAATTGCACAAATTTTGCTGTCAAGTCCCTATTACTCGCTCATTCTGCAAAATGCAAAAATTCTGTTTACCTTGCCTTCCTGCAACCCAGACTTTCCTCCCAAAATTTTGCAGTTTTTTCTTCTAGCTGAGCCAGACCTCGCAGACTGTCACTATTAGCTTGGATTTCCCATATTCATCACACATTGATTCTTGTGCATTTTTCATCAGCAGTACCCAGAGGCATCATCTCGCCTCACAACCTTGCTGCCTCTCCCAGTCACCTACATCCAAAATGATCATGTGTCATGGTAGACTAGGAGGTTTTTATATTTGATGTAGTCTCATCATGAGTGACTATAGGTACAGGTACACCAACAAACATGGTGCAATGACAAATGGGATGAATGAAGGGAGCACATGAAGAAGGACAGGGTCACCAATGGATGAATGAACAATGCATGCAAAGGGATGTGCTCACAAAGATGTGTTTGCAAACGGACGAATGCGCAAACATGCAAGATGTGCCCTCGGACGGATGAATGGACGAACACACACCTTTCCCAAACAGATGAGCCTGTCAAGCCTTCCAACATACAAGCAAGGGGAAACATGCCAAAGCAACATCAAGCGAACCAATGACCATTGGAGACTCCGTGTACTTTGCCATGCGGAGGTGAAGATGTGATACACCATGAAGACATCCATCACCCAACAACACCGCAGCTCGACATGCGCTCCAGTAGTAGCACGAATGTACCAGCATTGTCATGTCGAGTCATGTCATGAGTCATGTTGTCCACATCTCCACTATGGGCCATGTTTTCAAATCAATGTAATGTAACGTGGAAGTCCAAGAGACCCACTTGTTGTACAAAGAGTCATGTAAAGTCAAAAAGTCAAGGAATTCAAACAGTCATGAGGGTAGTTGAACAACCACAAGGGTTAGTTTCACCCTTGGCTATAAATACCCCTTCATTTGTACATGGAAAGAAATTTTTTCACCTCAGCTCCTCCCACATAGCCAAGAGAGTCTGTAATATTTTCTTTGAGGACTAAGTAGTGGCTCCACAACCCATGCTCAAGCTAGTGATGTATGGTGTAATGATTCGTCTTGGAACTTTCGCTTTATTCAGAAGCCTGCTAACAGGCTAGTACATTTTCTCACATGTATTGTAACTGTTGTAAGACTAATCTTGAACACCTATAATGCATGTTGCTTTAACCTGTGTTGAACACTTGAAATTATTTCACTTGTTGTAATACACAATAAGTTAATGAAAATATGTTGTATATGTTTTTAACGTTGTCTCGCTCATGGTGGCTACCCCCTGGACAACAGACAAAACTTTCACATAAAAATTGCTATAATAACCATTACACTCGTGTGGACTCATCCACTGAGTGTTGTACGTGTTATCTTACCTTGTGTGTTGTGATTGCCGCATCTGTGTGTACTGCTCCTCCAGAAGATGTGCACGTCCTATTGTGTTGTGTGTTCCTAGCCGAGTTGGGACTTTATCCCAACCAACTTGGGACTCACTCCTACCCTCTCCCTCTATAGTGAAAGAACCATTAACACAAGTACACTAGCATTCACCAGGCACGCAAACATCACTTCTTGAAGACAAAGCAGACCACTCTCCTGTGTTGACAAGCAAGAGTTGAGGCAAATCCTTAAGACAATGACAACTAGGCCGTCATATCGGATGGGACTCCCACACCAAACGGTGTGAGGTCTAGTTGGGACTTCATACCGGGGTGATCCCTTGAATGTTGGTGGGTCTATCACGTCAACATTTCTGGTGCTAGAAGGAGGGAAGCCACTTGTATATTTCTGAATATCCCCTCACACTCATTCATCAACCATTTGGTCAAGGCAGTAACTTGCACTCCCTCTCACCTACACACGAATCTGTAGATGAGTACTCCTCACCTCCCAGGATTGAACACGAGATTCTGTATCATCAACTTCGCTCCATCCATCCCATCACTCACCAATTCGCGAAAACAATTGGATTGATCCTAGGCATACAACATCTTCCATATGCATCAAGGAAGTCAAAAGCCACTCCCACAAGAGTTGTTGTATCACCAGTGGAAGAAGCATTCCTTGCCACACTTGAAGGTCTCGAAGAATCTATTGAAGATGGAGAGGAACCTCCGGTCTTCCGGCAAGGCAAACAAGACACTCTGTGATCTTGGGATCAGACTCCGGTATAGGAGGCGGCATGGAAGGTAGTAGAGGAGGCGGAGGCAAAGAGGAACCAACAGACTCAGAGTCGGGACCATCAGACTCTGAAAGAGAAGAGGAGGATGAAGAAGAAGAAGAAATGGCTGATCCAAATCTTGAATGGATGATTCAGGGACCATTGTCTCTCCCTACTATTCTACATAAGATGTCGAAGCGAACAGAGAGAATGAACATCAAGTGAAACCTTGACAAAATGGTGAAGGAAGAATACCACTTAGACAACTTCTACCTATAGATGCAAACCCTTAAGGTACGTTATGATGACGTAGTTGCATGGTATCATAGCCTTCCACCAATCTCTATACAGAACTCGGGTGCATTCAAGCACATGTTCCTTGAAAATTTTGTTGATGACAAGACCCCAACCATGCTACTCAAAGAACTGGGAAGCCTCAAGATGGAGAGGTTTACACGCATATTGAACAAGTTTGCAGCAGACACTAAACCTCATGACTCCATCATCGTTGATTACTACACGTCCGTAGTTCCAACTAGCATTGCACAGTTCGTCAAGCAAGCTGTGAAACCAACACTCTTGGAAAGTTGTGAAGAAGCTATTTCTATTGAGAAATACCTGAGCGCAATCAGAATCATCAAGGATGACGAATCAATCAAGGACTCCAAGGATGTGAGCAAGAAACCCCAAGTAATGGCGAGCAAGGGTAGAGATAAGGAAGCAACCGATATTGAGACCCTCGCTTGCCTTGTCAAGAACTTGACTACGGAAGTGTCTGATCTCAAACAATGGAAAACAAACACATTTGAAGCAGCCATCCACTTAGATAGAGATAGGCAAGCAGCTCATTGAGTGGCTCAGCAAGGAGCAATGGTTTCGCTTCAAAAAATGCATAGAAGCCTGTATTCCAGCTCGAACAGTGCTTAGATCCTAAGTTTTGTTCTTTCCATGAAGAACATCATCTCGAGAAATCTTTTTCGAACTGGAATCGAGTCACAAGAAATTTCTGCAGTCATACACTCGAGGTGGAAAGTAATATGCAAGAGTAGCCAGAAGACACTAATGATGATGAAGAGGCTGCACCTAATGAAGCATCAAGTTCTAGGCATGTGTTGAATGCATATCAGTGCTCACAAGTAATGTCGAAGACAAACACCGAGAAGTAGCCCCAAAAGCAAAATGATCGTTACAATATTAGGAATAAAGGGGCTCCCCCTACACTTGGGGAGATACAAGAGAAGATAAGACCACTATTGAGTAAGGCTAATCCACCGACTTCCCCAAAGTAGAAAACACAAAGCAAGTTCGCGAAGACAACAATGGACAAGAGTACATCCATGAGCAGCAAGTTGCAAAACACTCCGCCTGACAACACGAAAATCCATTCCATCGTGGACACCTCAGTAAGTCTACCACCTCTGGACTACCACATTGTTGATGACATGAAGAAAACTCGAGCGAACATTAGTTTTTTCAAGTTATCTAAGGTCCAGAGTTAGCGAGATATCCTACTGCACGCACTGGGACAGACAACAATGGACAGCAGAGCCTCTACCACCAAAGGGGTAAGCCCACCTCCCAGATCAGTTTCCACTGTGCTCAATACACTTCGGATGGAAAAAGAAAACTTAGGTAGCCCTCCATTCCTACTTTCATTTGAATTTTTTAACTACAATGTTCACAACTGCTTGGTTGGTTCTGGTGCGATAACCAATGTCATGCCACTCTCCATTGCTAAGAAGATCAATGTGCAATGGAGAGATACATCCGCATGAATCATCCACCTTGATCGAATATCGGTACCAACCATTGGTGAATTGTGAGACATGATCATCCGACTATCTCATGACAGTCGAGTCCACCAATGCATAAACATAGTTGTTGTGGACATACAAGAAGCATATGGTCTGCTACTCAGCAGAGACTAGTCTAGAAAGCTAGATAGTTATTTTGCTACAGACTAGTCTCACATGTGGCCTCTGTACAAGGGAAAATGCAATCAATTCTAGGTGTCATCCGAGAGATATATGAAACACAATGTCACTCCCCTGAATAGAGAGAATGAATTGTTTACCTTCGCAGAACTCATGTTTGGAAACTGCCTCCTGGAGACAATTTTGGAGTGTTATCCTGCACAACTAGCTCCAACCCCATCAGACACACAATTGGGACTCCTTCCTTGCCCAAATGATGGTAATGAAACTTGTACAGTTCATTGTACCAATGGTAGCAGTAGTAGCAGCAACAGTAGTAGAAATAGTACAAGCATGTCAAACAGTCTGTGTATAAACAAGTTGTAGCCACGGGCTATGACGAATCAAAGAAATGTCATGGCTCAAGGGTCGGGTGTATCTCAGTTGCCCAAAATAATAGAAGATGCATGATTTCAAGCTGCGTGAAGTTCGAGTGCACAAACAACGTTTCCAAGTATGAAGCACTCATGTTGAACTTACAAAGGACCATTAGCCTCAACATGGTCACACTCAAAATGATACTACACTCCGCGGACAATGTTAATGCTTTCAAGGACATAAAAACTGATGAAGGTAAGCACAAGCAATACCTGAATACTGCGGCTAAGGGCGAGAAAGGCAACCCCACTCCCAACGGTGTGATTTCCCTCAACAAGCTATATGATTAGCAAAACTTCTGTCAAGGGCCAAGAAACAATAGAACCCACAGGCCATCACTACAAAAGAACAGAGCAACCTGGGAACCTATCATGATCTGAAAATAGCCAATCTCGGTATAAGCTACACACTGCAGCAGCAACAAGTCTTTGACTGCTTGACCAAACAGTACCCGGATGGGTCTACACGAGCAGATGATGACCTGAGTACACACTACATGTGAGCAATTCCACATGGGATTCCAGGTAAAGGAGGAGACAAGTCGTTGCAACAAAGACTAGGTAAAACACATATGTTGTTTGAACTCCTTATATAGAAAAAAATTGACTAACATTTTGGATGATTGGATTACTTGCAAAGTTCGTCATCATACTTGGTTTTTTAATTTAAATTCTGCACATAAGAAATTGGGAAAATATGCTTATGCATTTATTTCAGGAACTTGAACCGCTCCCGGAATAAGAACAACTACCTCGTGCCATCATCAGAGCCTATGTTGCACGTAGTACCTGAAGTGGTGATGTTGTCTTCACTTAAAGATCTTTTGTAATACCACCAAGTTCCAGTAGTGGAGCCTGGTTGTTACAGATCCATTTGGGCACATCAATCCCATCATCCAGATCAATGTTTTAGGGCTCATCAGACCCTAATTTTAGTTGCTACATGCCCTAAACAAGTCACCCTTTTGAATGCCTCCTTCCCAAACAATTTCATGACTTGAAGACATCTAGAAATAGCCTCTAAAGGGACTAGCGCAGGTAAGCCCTTGTAAGGGTGCGTTGCAGAGTAGTTTAGTCCATTTCTAAGGTGCTCTGCAGAGCACTTATGCTTCCTTTCACCTGTGCTGGGCAATATTTAGCGAAATTCACATAGGGTTTGGGGAATATTCTTAGCTTTTGGAGTCATCTAGAAGGTTCCCTCACTTATCAACTCCTATGAGCTCGAAAATGGATGAGGAATGAGTTAAGGTGCATCCTATCCTCTCATCCCTTCCTCCATGGAACTAATTCTAGGTATGGAAGGCCATTCAATGCCACCATTTATGACAAAACCTCCTTCATCTTCCTATAAATTGACCACTCATCTACGTGATCAGGGGCTGGATTATGTTGAATTGTAAGCAGATAATGTTGCTATGAGATTTGGCTTTGAAGCAAGTATTGTAATGCTACAAGTTTGTCATGCTTTTGATGTGATGTGGATGGGATCCAAGCTGGAGGAATGGCTTTGAATTAGACACCAATAGTTGTAATTCCTTCTTCTATTCAATTAAGTGCTTGAACCTTTCTCCCATATGTTTTTATAGTTTCAGAATGCTTATATGTGTGAATTGTATATGATTCCTTTCACTTATATTCAATAGATCGTGTTCTTTGATCGATTCTTTGTTTTCTGTTGTGTTTACAAGTACTTCTCAAGTGTATTAAGTACGAGAAGGAGCGATAGGATCGATACAAGGGAGACAAGAGGAAAGCGGAACTACTAGTAGGTCTTCTCATCTTCTCATCTTATCTATTATTTATAGGAAAATACTAAAACACTTTAAACTGTTGTTCTAGATACAACTACTTATCTAGGGAATTAATATTTATCTGTAGATACCAAATTCTTCAAAACAAATAGGAGACTCCACTGGGGACATATCACCTTTCCTAGTAGTTTATCCACCTCCTAGGACACTCTTGTAGACCCTACTTGTGTTCATTGACTGTATTTCAGCTCTTTTGCATTGAATTTTGGTCAAAAATTGAGGTTAGATGACTCTTGAGTGGACTCTCAGAAATCAGCGCAGGTTGGTCAGGGGACAATGCTCTGCAGAGCACCCTTGAGTGAGAGACAGTGCTCTGTAGCGTAGTTAGGCCCTCTTTGACCTGCATTGATCTACCTTAGGTCAAATTCCCACCTTTGGATTGATTTTTTGCCAAATTTCTTCTGTTTGATTGCTTGCTGATTGATCAATGAATGTCATGCCTCAGAGAACAAGTTTCTATCTCCTTGCCTAGACCTTATTGGACTTGATTGATTAATGTTTCTTAAATTTTTTCTTTATCATTATCAGTCTATAGTCAAAGTTAGAATATAGTTGATTAATCTTTGTTCAAAATAAAGTGTCGTAAAGTCTTCTTTTCCTTCGAAACAGGACAGTCGTAAAATTATTCGTTCTTCTGAAAGATTGATTGGTTGTATGTGAATATTTCATTTTTTTTTCATATTCACATTAAGAAAATCAAAAATAAAAACTTGCATCGTTCATATTGTAGTTTGTGAATGCTTGAAAGGAATAGCTAGGGAAATTGCACTAGATGTGCTCTTTGCTCTTTGTCAAAGATCTGATTGCTCTATCCCTACTAGCTAGGATTTTCATCGTTAAATTGAATGAAAATAATTTTTATCTTATTAGTTGGATTTTAGGAATTGCAAAAAACATCACGTGGTAAACCTTGAAAGGAAAATTCTAAAGAAGAACAACTTAAAATTTATCTGAATTTACCTAATGGAGCATTGTCACCTAACGAAAAACATTTAGAGGTCTAGGCTAGAGTCGTGTTCCAGCATCGTAAAACAAAGCAATTGTCACTAACTTGTCTACAATACATCCCGAGTGTGATACCTCATTCCATGTACGTGAGTATATCATAGCTCATCCACTTACCTTCAGGTATATAGGGGGGTGTTATAGTATGTAAAGTATATGGGAATGCTCTCACTGTGTGGTTTTGCATTAGACAACGCTTATACGGATTGGGTCTCCACGTACTTTTGGGTATATATGGGAGGACAACACTAGGTTGCTATCCATCCTCAGGTAACCGAGTCGCCTGCCGTGTACATTGTGATACACCGAACACAACATTTGGGGAGATTGCCTGCTCATACTTCTCGGTTCGTCGGGAGGTATTTTGCAGTTCACAGTTGCTTGGTAAACCTTTTGCCTAGATTATCCCTCTTTTGTTTTGTTATGTTACTTTGAATAAAATAAAATTAATTGACTGCGGATAACATCCTCCATGCTCACTCCTTAGTTGATCTTAGGTTGAAACATATGGTGACAAATATGGAGTTCACCAATCAAGGAATTCCTTTTGATGGGAATCCTAGTCCTTTTCCTCCTTTCGGAAATATTGGTGCTCCTTATATGGTGACATTATCCCTTCTGGGATTTACCATTGGCTTGCTAGTATGGTTGTTTTCAACCTCCTTGGTTCAAAATGTCATGATTTCTCTGCAATCAAGTACTCCTCCAACTGGAAAAAATCAACCTCTAGTTGATCCTAAAGTTGACCCTTTGCCTTCTTCCTCAGTTGTTTCTTCCTCCCCTTCTTCCTCTTTGCCTGGTGAAAGTATTGGTACTAGTAACCAGGTGGCTAAGAAGAATAAGAAAGGGAAGAAAAAGAAGAAGCAAATTCAGGAGAGGGGCAACCAAGCAACCATTGCTTTGAATGACACATCTGATGAGAAACCATCCATCAAGCCTCACAAAGTTCGATATCCATGAAAACTTTGTGCAAAAGACCATATTCTTCAAAATTGTCTTGATATTCCTCAGATCTTAGAAGAATGGTCTTCTCGTTCACATCATCCTGTGTCATCAACTTCTAGAGATCATGCTGGTGACACACCATCAAATAGTGGTAGTAAAGTTGATGGAAAGAAGGGTAAATTTAAGTTTCCTTGTAGGATATGTGAAGGGAATCACCACACCATTCACCTTTGTACCTATCTGGATGAAGCCAAAAAAGTGTTGGATAACCGTCCTGGTTCTCCGCAGTGACTTCCATCTGGTTACAGGAAACTATCCCTTAATCATTCACTAGTTGATGAATTGACTGACACCAATCAACCGTCGGTCAAACCCACTCTCTCTAAAAGTGAATCCTATGAGTCTATACCCGACCCAAATCAATAGGTCGAGGAAATAGTTGACCCGATTTCACCTTTAGTTAATCATGCCTTTACTAAAGAGAGTGAATATGATACCACTCAGGTTCTTTTCATTTCTTTAGATTCAAATGATCTTGGGGGCAATCCTCCTGTTCCATCAAGACATGAGGAAAAACCTCCCATTCTTGTAACTCAAGGGGTTAATTCTCTCATTTCTATGGTACCCTCTCCAAGTAGTCTGGTCACTTCCTTTGATTGGAATCGACTGACAGGATTCTGTCTTCCTTCTTATGTGCCTTTCCAGATCATAGTATAGGTTTGTAATATGATTATATCAGGCACTATTATAGATGAAGGTGCATTTGTGAGTATCCTTTCCTCTATTGTTTGGCAAGCGCTCAGTTCGCCGCCACTTATGCCTGTTACCCAGAATCTGTTGGCTTTTAACAGAGGAACCAATCAACCATTAGGGATCCTTCCTTAGTTGCCTATTACTTTGGGAGGAAAAATCGTTTATCTGAATGTGATGGTAGTCCCAGGCCCTTTAGATTACAATTTACTTATCGGGTGTGACTATGTTTATGGCATGGGAGCTATTGTTTCAACACTCTTTCGAGTGATGTGTTTCCCGCATGAAGGTAGAATTGTCACCGTTGACCAGATTTCATTTCCCGGTCCAAATATGGCTTCTAGTCAGCCATCTTCCCTAAGTGGTCCTTTTTTACCAATGGTATCATCCCTGCCACGGGTTAATTATGTGGCAACCATGCCTACATACATAGACGATCAATTCCATGATGTTGTACATTATGTACTAGGGGCATTGGAACCAGATTTCTCCTTCCAAAGCATTATTCTCCCATCAGATGAGAACCTCTTGGAAGTCATGACCTCCTATCATGGGTCATGAAGAAACAAGGAACATGAGGATAGTTCTTTTACTATGTCAACCTCGTTAAAAAAATGAAACAGGTCCATGAGGATAGCTCTTGGTCTTGTGTCAACCTCGTTAAAAAATGAAACAAGGAATATGAGGATAGTTCCTTGTCTTGTGTCAACCTCGTTAAAAAATGAAACAAGGAGTATGAGCATAGTTCCTTGTCTTGTGTCAAGCTCATTAAAAAATGAAACAAGGAATATGAGCATAGTTCCTTGTCTTGTGTCAATCTCGTTAAAAAATAAAACAAGGAATATGAGGATAGTTCCTTGTCTTGTGTCAACCTCGTAAAAAATGAAACAAGGGATAGGAGGATGGTTCCTTGTCTTGTGTCAACCTCATTAAAAAATGAAACAAGGAATATGAGGATAGTTCCTTGACATGTGTCAACCTTGTTAAAAAATGAAACAAAGGATAGGAGGACAGTTCCTTGTCTTGTGTCAACCTTGTTAAAAAATGAAACAAGGAATATGAGGATAGTTCTTTTACTGTGTCAACCTCATTAAAAAATGAAACATGGAATGTGAGGATAGTTCTTTTATTGTGTCAACCTCATTAAAAAATGAAATAGATCCCATGAGCAGAGTTCTTTGTCTAGTGTCAAGCTCATTAAAGAATGAAACAAGGTCCCCTGGAGCAAAGTTCCAAGTCGAGTCTTTGATTAGATCTCCTAAAATCCCAGTCAAGTCTTTCACTTGATCTCGTAAAATAACCTTCATTCCATCCACCTGATAGCCACGAGTAGTCTACTTAGGTGAATCTAATGAAGCTTGGGGGGTATGCACCTAGTGGTAAAGTTAAGTTTCCCTATAGGTTATGTGAAGAGAATCACCCCATTCACCTTTGTCCCTATCTGGATGAAGCCAAAAAGGTGTTGGATAACCGTCCTGCTTCACCGAAGTGACTTCCATCTACTTACAAGAGACTCTCCCTTTCATCATGCTGGGGGCATGTAAACTAATCTCAAGCATAGTTCTTCATTTTAAACTTGTGTAAAAATGAAACTGAATTCAAGCACAATTCTTCGTTTTAAGCTTGTGTAAAAATGAAACTAAATCCAAGCATAGTTTTTTGTTTCAAGCTTGTGTAAACATGAAACTAAATCCAAGCATAGTTCCCTATGGTTCAAGCTTGTCTAAAAATGAACCCATTTCCATTGTTAACCCTCGTGATTTCCATTCTATCAACCTCTTTTGCTAGATGAGCCTTGGTTGTTTTCATCCCATCACCACCATCCCTTTGGCCAATCATACACTTTCACTTGGTTGTTTTACCCTTTTTTGAGGAACAATTTCAACGAGTGGTCTTATTAGCCAGTCTCTTCACATAAATCAACATGTTTTGATGAGTTCCAACATCACTGGAACCAGTTGCTATCCTAGACACCACTCGTTCCTCAAAATGGAGTCCTCTTTAAGCTCTTTTCATATTCTCTAAACATGAAAAGATTGTTGAGCGGTTGTCCTCTCCAGCTCGTTAACGGATTGGAAACGATATCATCCCTTTTCAAACTCTCTAAACATGAAAAGGACTAAGTTATCTTTGTTGCTAAACTCGTTAAAACATCAAATAGCGACAAAGTTGTCCATCTAGACAAGACCTAGTTTCACCTTCACTAGACTTGTTAAAACATCACATAGCGATGGATTCACTCGAAGGGTGAAATCATACAACAAGCATATGTTATCCTCCTCAAGCTTGATAAAAATAAAGAGGTACTGATCAGCAATGACCGGGGAAAATGGGAAAAAGGGGAAAACTACTTTATGGTAGCAGGTCGCTCTTGAACATGACACTTTCACTCCATCACCGTGATTATCTGGGTTGGGTTAGTAGCTTGATGGTTATCACACCGTTGGTCTATCATACCATCCATCACTTTTTTTTGGGTCAATGCTACCAATTCATTTTAGTGCCGCCAACATGTTCAAGAGAAGTCATTCAACCAAAATTCATCCTTTGCAATACCATAAACCTTCATTTTCATGACCGCCATTCCTAAACTTTGTGTCGTCAGTCAAATTACATCTCTAAAATCACTCCACTCATTTTGTGTCGTTGATGTGGGATACATCAAGGTGCTCCTGTGACGAGTCACTTCTTTTCGACATCAGCACATTATCCAGGAAGTTGACTTAGAAACACCCTTCCAGTGCCTTGAGGCTTGCATGCATCAATGATAGGTTTCTTGCTTTCGGCGATAGGTTGACATCAATGGCCTTCGACCGAAAGACTTTGTATGGTTTCGACATCAAATCATCCATTCACACCATGCAGAATGTACTGCATTACCTTGAGGATCATTATCCTTATCGGTGATTTCTCTTGCATCTATTAACAGCTTACATCATTGGCTGGTAATCATATGGTGTCTTCCCATGGTCAACTTCAGATCACATATTGACATGGTTAGACTCATACTTGAGTGAACGATTGAACGAGATAGAAGACCCCGGATCTAGTTTCGTCAATCCGGGCCGTGATTTCAGGATTACTAAATCATATGTACAATGGCTTTACATTGATAGTCATTTCGATCATGGGTCTATATCTGTAGATGACTATTTATATACATGTAATGAAAGTTTATAAGTTGAGCATGGGTATGCCTTCCCTCAACAATTCATATAAAATCAAATATCATGATATATGTATTGTAATTGATGCAGTCACCTTCCACTTCGATACCTCCTCATCACATCGTAAAGAATTTCATTTGACATTGTCATTTTTCCAACTTCATGCTTTAGGGGGAAGTTGTTACAAATCCATTTGGGCACATCAATCCCATAATCCAGATTAGTGTTTTAGGGCTCATAAAACCCTAATTTCAGTTGCTACATGCCCTAAACAAGTCACCCTTTTGAATGCCTCCTTCCAAAACAATTTCATGACTTGAAGACATCCAGAAATAGCCCTCTAGAGGGACCAGGGTGCTCTGCAGAGAACTTAGGCTTCCTTTCACCTGCACTAGGCAAGATTGAGTGAAATTCACATAGGGTTTGGGGAATATTCTTATGTTTTGGAGTCATCTAGAAGGTTCCCTCACTTATCAACTCCTATGAGCTTGAAAATGGATAGGGAATGAGTTAAGGTGCATCATATCCTCTCATCCCTTCCTCCATGGAACTAATTCTAAGTATGGAAGGCCATTCAATGCCACCATTTATGACAAAGCCTCCTTCATCTTCCTATAAATTGACCACTCATCTACGTGATCAGGGGCTAGATTATGTTGAATTTTAAGGAGATAATGTTGCTATGAGATTTGGCTTTGAAGCAAGTATTGTAATGCTACAAGTTTGTCATGCTTTTGATGTGATGTGGATGGGATCCAAGCTGGAGGAATGGATTTGAATCAGACACCAATGGTTGTAATTCCTTCTTCTATTCAATAAAGTGTTTGAACCTTTCTCCCATATGTTTCTATTGTTTCATAATGCTTATATGTGTGAATTGTATATGATTCCTTTCACTTATATCCAATAGATCGTGTGATTTGATCGGTTCTTTGTTTTCTGTTGTGTTTATAGGTACTTCTCAAGTGTATTAAGTACAGGAAGGAGCGACAAGATTTATACAAGGGAGACAAGAGGAAAGCAAAACTACATGTATGTCTTCTCATCTTCTCATATTATATATTTCTTATAGGAAAAGACTAAAACACTTTAAACTGTTGTTCTAGATACAACTACTTATCTAGGGAATTAGTATTTATCCATAGATACCAAATTCTCCAAAACACTGGTGGACTTACACTAGTCCATGAGAAGCTTGGCCCACACACGTATCATTTGCAATCACTTGATGGGAGGATTGAAAACCTTCTTGTCAACGACGAAGATCTCAAGCATTACTTCTAGTAGGCTAGGTCGCGCTATGCCATGTACATAGTCTGCTTGCTGCTTGTTGTTCTCATATTGTTTGCTTTGCTTACTGCCTTTGTTTTTACTTTGTTTGTTATGCTTACTATTTTTCTTCACATTAGTTTTGTTTGTTTGATATATTACTATTTTTGTTTCAGGAAATAAGTGCTACCAACTACTACGTTCTAGCTTTTGAATAGAGTATGTGGCTGAAATTTGAAGAAACTTGTGACATTGCAGCACTTGGCCAGTCTTGTGTCCGTCTTCTCTGTGCTTGGTTGTAACCTTCGACTGATGAAGTCTTGACGAAAAATATGAACCATCTGCAAGGGAAATTTTGGTCCAACCATGAACTTGTGTCCACACCGGGAATCCCCATGCCTATAGTCTGCCTTTTGCTATGTGTGTTCAAGCTCATCCAACTATTAGAAATGGAGAAGGGGAAAATCTAAACAAGCAAAACCATGTCAGAGGTATTACATGATTCTCTGAAGGAACAAACTCTTCTGCTCTCAATAAATTGGGATCCCTCTTCTGCCCCAAAAATAAATAATTGCATATGCACAGTCCTCTTGAAAAATAAAAAGACGAAAGAAGAGAAAGGCTTCCTGCATAGAGAGGTAAAGCATGCAACTCCATCGGGGTACTGACCATGTTCGCTGGCAGTGGAGCTATGTGTGTGTTCCTCCATGACTCCAATGGGGTATTGTCCAGGCCTGTTGGCAATAGAGCAACACTAGAGATGAAAACTTATACTTGGAAAATCTTCAACTCGCAAGATAAACTACCCTTCTCAGATTCGAAACACTATGATCAAGCTGGAATTTTGATTGTGTTTGATTGAGTTGGCAATAGTTGAACCATGTATGTCAATGGGGTAAGTGGGGAAGCCGATGTAACCGACACAACAATTCAATACTTCCCGAATGACCGAGGCCCTGTGCTAGCAATGAACCAAAAGAGAGAAGCTGGAGTTCTACCAGTGTGTCGCCAAGTGTTGTAGCGGCTACAATCACCCTCCAAAATTTTGGCCTACACCCAATTTCAGAGCCTCCCTTGAGAGTTCTCTTGATGACTGCACACACTCGAGTTCACTCCTTGAGCTCGTGTGAGTCTTAGCATTCGCCTTGATTGTTCATTTCACCAAGTCCTGCATGTTGATGTCAAAATCATGCTTGCATCCATATTTCTGGTTATGCTCAAAGTCTTCGCTTCGTGTGTACTTGTTGTGTTCACTATGAAAGTAGTTGTTGTGCTCACACATAGAGTCACATCCACTATCACACAACCATCGTCACAGTCGATCAACGATCAATCACGAGTGTCACGCTTGTTGCTTGCACTGTTGTTCAGTGTTGGCTTGTTAGGGTCTGACCCAGTTCAACATTAGTTAGCCAAACAAATCCCTACACTACTGGCCCTTTCAGCATCAACCCGCAGAGCGCGGACTGAAGTCTCACCCGAAGCAATATGGGGGGATGCTGGAACCGAGTTTCGACACCCTGAGATGGTCGTGATGTCAGTTTATTCCTTCTATTCTTGCCTTTATGCAGGTCACTTAGTTCTAGGGATTTCCAGACTAGCCCTTTATTTCGACCATCAGTAGCTCTATGAAAAGGTATGATTGACTTTCACGCAGCCCTAACCTACGGCTCAGGTACTTTCGCGTTGCTAGCGCAACGTACTGTGCATATTCCCAAATTAGTCTAAGTGTCTTATTTATCTTATTAAACAATCATAGTTAGCACCATGTAAACAGATGTTCTTACTTGCATTCACTTAACCAACATAATTACATGTATTCACACATCACATAAGCATTATAAATTAAATTCATGCATAATATGTCAAGATGCAGTAACCAGAAATAAAGACTCTATCTGCCCTACGTACACAACTACAGGGGTTCGCGCACTGAGCTGTGGACTTCCATCCTAGGCCTCTGCACACTCAGTTGCAAAGCCTTTACCTATGCTACGACCCGAAACTTAGACTTCTTACTTCAGGTCTATGACTATCTAACTCCAATCCATGACTCTAAAACTACTTATAGCTTAGCTATTTTTGTACAATCCCATGGTCCGCGAACAATGGGTAGATATTTTACAATAGAATTTACTTTACAAAAATAAAGGCGGACAACCCTTTATGACTCCTGACACCTTCACGCTCCGCGACCAAAAAATGTGGAGACTTTGTTATTTTATTACAAATTTCGACCCAAAACATGGGCTTTTAGCCTCAAAACTTTCCTTGGGGAATCCCATTCCCAATAGGCCCCCAACACAAACATCATGACTCACCCTCGAGCCACTCGATAGGCACAGAGATCTTTGCGTGAAGACCTCCCAGTTCGACTCGTATGACTGCAACCTCAGTAGTGCATTGAGCTGCCGCCTGCTTCGCATCTTTGACCATCTACTCGGTCACTGCTCTTGAACTGTTGGCCTGAAGCTTTTGCTGAGTCGCTTATAGAGTCGTAAGCTTGCCTTCAATAGATCTTGTCACCGTGTAAGCCTCGTCCAGTTAGGGCTTAAGTCGTGCCTTCAACACTGCTTCCTTGTGCAGCGCTGCATCCACTTGTTCCTTCAACTGCTTGGCCTCTTGCAGCTTGGCTAGTCTTTGTGTCAGAGCAATGGTTCATGCTATGCCCTTAACCTCATCATAGCACTACTATAGCTCACGTGCTTCCATATCTAGTCATTGTACTATGGGTTCCTCTTGCAAGCTTGTTAGGACCTCAAACAACTACTCAAAAAGTTGTGTGCAGTCTACTACTGCACTATCCACCGTCACTACTGCTTCTGTAACAGCGGTTGCCCGCTGCTCCTTCACTTCTAGAAGAGTTGAAGGCTGGGCCTTCAACTATAACTTCATGATTTTTAGGTTCAACTCCAACTGAACCCTCACCATCTCAGTACGAGTGTCATGCACCCCAGTGGCCAGCTTGTGGATGCACACCTCGACTGGCTCCTCCTCAGGAATGGCTAACTCTGGGACCATTCAGTATGCCTCCTCGATGACCTGCATAATCCACTTACTCTGATTAGTCGCCTCGGTCTTAACGGTGATGGCAAAATCTTGCTATAGTGCCATTTTCTCGTTGTTGATCCGTTTTTCACTGATCACCTAGAGGGCGCAGTGTTCATGGTCCCTTAGTTTTGCAATGACTCCATCCATTAAGAGGTGGAGCACTTCACGTGGGAGTGCTACTAGATTAAACCCTACTCCCTTTAGGACGTTGATAGTGGGCCTATCAGCTTCATTCTCCATGGTCAGTGCTCCATCAGGCAGCACTATCGCATTAGAGGCCTTCGCACATAGCATCTCAGCAGATTCTAAAGTGTCGATAGCCAGGCTGGTAGACATCGAGCTAGCCTGTGACACGTGGGTCTGTAACTGCTGCAATCCTTTCTAGATACCCCCAAGATTATCTGTTCTTGCTACTCAAATTTTTTTAGGGCCTCCGTGGTGACATCCCTTATCGTGTCACTGACGTCATGTAGATCACCCTCCGTTAGCATGATAGGGTTCAGTGATGTCTTTGTAGCCTTTGATTTCTTCCTCGACCCTCCTTTGTCCTACTCCCTTAGTCTCTTGATGTGGGCGGACATCTCCTGTGGGTCCATGCTGTGTTGTTTTGTCTCCTCCTCTGTCTCAGGTGAAGGCGACCTTGCACCTTTGTCAAAGCCTCGCTCTGTCCCACCTGTCTACTTCACTGTCTACTGTGTGGCCTTGTGCTCCACTTGGACCTTATCAACAACCTCCTTTTTCCTCTTTTCATCCAGCCGTGTCATCTTAATCTTGGCCTCCTCCTTTCTCTGCGTGGTAGACTTGCTCCCTCCCACTGCCAAGTCTGTTGTAGTGCGCCACTCTGTTGGCCATTGATCAAGTATCACATCAATGGCGTCATTCATTGCCAGATAAGGAAATTCATACCATTTCTGCACAGGGTCCTTCCGCACCCTGATCGATACATGATGGAAGTCTGCTTTAAATTCTACGTAGCCCTACAAGTTGGTATACACCATAGTCAACAATTGCGATTTGTGATTGATGGCCATGCAGATGTTCATGTCCAACAAGATCTAGAAGATCTTGCTGTCCTTGACTTGCTGTGCATCCTTGGTCGCCCACAGTGAAGTGTACTTCACTGCTTCTAGGAGGTCTAACGTGATCAAAGGCAACTGGCTATCCTGTGGCAGCTCCCACGCTACTGGCACAATTGACAGCAAGAGCCACGTGTAGTGGAAGGTCTTGCTGAGCTCCTATGCTTCGCGGCAATTCGCTAGAACTCACCATGAAGGTAGTCTGACCAGTTGAGCTGGAATCTTTCGGCGCACTGGGCTGCTAGTGTGACGACAAGCACCGGCACCTCATCAGTGCGACACTTCCTCATCACTTTCCCTGCTAGAATCTGCGTAGCTACCTTTACAATAGGGTTGCAGATGTTGGATATAGCATATCCACGCGGCTTCTTCACCAATTTAAACTTTTCTTTCATAGACTCCGCGAGGGCCTACTCACCACCTTTTCTGCCAAATATCATGGTCAGATTCTCCACTGTATATGGAAATCATGTTATCTTGTGAATCAATCTATCCGTGATGGGTATTGGCTCCTCCAGCCATAGACACCCATCATGCACCAAGCACAACAGCTGCTTGATGACCAATACTATCACTGGGGTGTGGTTGTAGTGTGGCACCCAAAGCAGGTTGAGCAACCCTACATTTTCTACTCCTCTGAGCCACCTCCACGACTCCAATGAGGTTATTCCAGTGTTTGTATCAATGATGTAGCACATCAGCTACTCAGTCACCAGGTGAGGGAACTTCTTGTGTTCAGCCAAGTCCCAGTCCTCAAGTTTTAGCAGCGACACCCATGCCAAGCGCGGTCCCTCGAAAACAATCTCATCCGACAACAGAGGGGTTTGCAAGGGGGTCTTGCTCTCATCGATGTCTTTCAGCACCTTGGTCTTGGGCTTGCGTGGAGGGACATACTCAGTCAACCGAGTAATAGGGTCAGTGCCTTGGGCTTCAGCCTCCTCCACTTCAACTCCCACATCCTCATCATCCATCGGGATGTCTTCGATTTCTTCCTCCTCTGGCTCCAAATTTATGGCTTTTCCCTTCTCTTGTGCGATGGGCTTCAGTGGGTCTCTTCGTGTCAATACAAGCATCGGTATGGCATGCTGCTTGCCCTTCTTATCCTTCGTAGTTTCCTTGGCTAGGATCGTATTTTGTCTCGGCATCCTCAATGATTTAGGGACTTCGGCTAGTACTTCAGTGACCTTTGGAGTAGCTACTTCTGCCTCCATCTCAACTTCCGTCATTGAATCATCGACTTCGATATCTATAGCTTTTGTGGGTGTCAACATAACACTTTCCAACAGTGCTCACGACGTCTCTGCTAAGTTTTCAAATGTTGGAGTCTCTTTCAAAGTATCAAGTAATTCTCGGTTCATGAGTGCCTGAGAGCTCAACAACTCAATTCTGAAAATTCCAAGTGTTTTTTGCTAGACAGCGACTTGTAATTTATAGGGCATTTTGAATTCAAATCCGACCATTCCCCCCAAATTTGGTTCATTAATGCCGGATTGGCGACAGACCTTCAAGGATCTGACCCATAAATTTCATCTTAAATGTCGGCCGCCTACTCCATTTGGTCGTATTTCTACCGTCAAATCATGAACAATGACTTTAACGGTCACTTTCTGGCTGACCTGCGTGATTTACCACTAGGTAGCGCAGCTCCCTTCATGCTGCCGAGAACCGTGTGACACTTTCGTGCTTTGCATAGTCCTCAAATCGTGTAGCTCCCCAACTTAGGTAGTGTAGTTTATAATATCGCTCCTCCTTTCAGATGCCTGGAGTGCTAAGACTATGTTGCCTTCATCTAGTCACATGGCCAAACCACCAGTGTATGGCTTCAACTGACTGTCATTCACCTTTCCTTGGAAGGGTTCCCATTCAATTTGACCAGCTGTACCGCTCCTCTGTTGGTAATTTCCTTAATGAAATAGGGCCCTAACCAGTGCATTCTGAACTTCCCTAGAAATTTATCAAACTTGCTGTCATATAACAAAACCAGGTCATTTACCTTAAAGGTGCACAACTTAATGTGCTGATCATGCCATGCTTTTTTGCGCTACTTTTGGACCTGTTGGTGAATTCCAGCTAGAAATCTTTCTTCCTGAAGGTCATCCAGTTGTGCAAGCCTTTCCTCCAGGGCTCCATGATCCATCATACCTGTGAGTGCCACTATGCACAGACTAGGCACAATATATTCCATACGCATTACCGCTTCAACACCATAGACAAGCCTAAAGGGAGTTTGTCTAGTCAATTCCTTGCATGTCTTTTGATAAGCCCATAGTACTGCAAGTATGCATTGGTCCTAATCACTTCATTGAACGTTGCAAATCTTGGTCAACGCATTCTCCAACACTTTATTGAAATCTTCCACCATCCCATTAGCCTGTGGGTGATAAGATGTGCTCTTCCAGTGATATACCTGAAATTCCTCCATTAGCGCACTGATTGTCTCATTCAGAAAGTGTGTACCGTGATCACTCATCAAGATCTTTGGACAACCAAATCATGTCAGTACATACTCAAAGAGGAAATTTGCAGTAGTTGCGCATGTGCAATCCTTCACAGGTTGTGCCTCCACCCAACGAGTCAAATACTCTTTTCGTGGTGATATTGTACCTCGCCCCTCTTTTTCCTTGGGGCTTAATGGGTCCCACAAAATCTATCACCCATTTCTCAAAGGGTTGCAACGTCATATGTGGATTCAAAGGCATCTCATCCCTCCACAATGGCCTTCCAATCCTTTGACACACATCACATGCCTTGCAATGTGCTTTTGAGTCCTGATGGAGGGTTAGCCACCACAACCTTGCATGTAGAATCTTTTGCATGGTCGCTCTCCCTACGTAATGTCCTCCTGCGACACCCTGTTATAGAAATATTTGGGCACCGCAACCCCAATCACATATGTCAATAAACCAAGGGCTCTTAAACCCTAAAAGTGTTGTTTCACACCCTAAAGGATCATGGTCAATTGATTACATCATTTCCCAGAAGTTCCACCTAAAAAACCACTTAGAACTGGCCAAAACTGGACCATACATATTGCTCCATGCTAAGGGTGCGATGCATCTCGCCTATTACACACAGGGGTGCGATGCATACTGAAAAGGCCTTTTGTAGGGTGCGATGAGTGAGAGTAGACAAATGGCAGAGATAGTTTTCTAAGTGGAAACCCAGAGAATCTTCTAGAAACTTCTCATATGACACTTGCCTCTCTGAATTCGCCCAGGGATGAGTAAAAGATCATGAAATCTCCAAGTGGAACCAAGAATTATTAGTGAAATGACACTAATAAAAAACCCAGACGCTGACTCACCCCTCTGCAAATATCTATAAATGGATCCCTCATCCCAGAGATCCAGAGGCTAGAATTTTGTAATTTGTAGGGAAGTGTTGTTGGTTTCTCTTTGATACATTGTATTGTTGGGTGATCTTGCTTTTCATGAGGTGAAGAGGGCTTTCATGTTGGGAGGATGATGCTGGATTAGACAGCTGGGTTGTAATCCTCTCTTCTACTTCTACTATCAGTAAATCTATTTGAGTTTTCCTACATCTACTTGTGTACTTGTAAATCTTGTATTTGTGGATGCAATTGTATGGTTAATGTACTTCTGATTTTGCATTGTTTATGGTATTATAGATCTCTATGCTTTGATGGTGTGTTGCTGCTTTGTCTCTACAGGTGTTCTTTGAAGTAGGACAAGTGAGAAAGGAGTGGCAAGCTCTATCAAAGGAGATAGGAAACAAGCAAGGAGCCAAGTGAAAGATTGAGGTTGGTGCTCTCTGCTTCTCTCTTATCTATCATCCATAAAGGAAAACACAAGTTGCTTTGAATTGTTTGTTTCTAAGATAGCTACCCATCTTAGTGAGATTAACAGATCAAATAGACACTAGTTTTCCTAGAAACAAAATGGCGACTCCACTGGGGAACGAATAGTTTGTTTGTTTGTTATTTTTGTTTGCTTTATAAACTACAGATGGAGCCTGAAGTTAAGCTAGCTAGCCTTCAAACTACACTTGCTATGCAACTACAAAGTAGATCAATGCTATTTCATTCAATCTCCGGGTTGGTTTATGAACTGAACATCTGACTTGCAAACATCCTAAATGCCCTGGTGGTAGCTCAATAACCTCATAAGATCATACCCCTATACTTTGTTGTTACTGTCATCATAAGCTCAGCCTAAATCATTGAACTTAGCTGCAAATTGTGAGTGAAAATCAAGCTCAGTTTCATTCCCTGGTCCATCGCACTGTCTCTAACTGGTAGTCTAGATGCATCGCACCTCCCATGTGTTGCAGGTGAGATGCATCCCTGTTTCCCTTAAGGACAGGTGCGATGATTGAATGAGACTGTTTCCCTCTCTGGAATTTGGTTTTTTCTTCATTGTTTTCAGCGCTATTCAGTAGTTTTGCTACCTATGATTAGTATATCATTGTTGAAACCTTCTTCCTTTACATTATTCAACCTCCATCGATTAGAAATTGTGAATGTTTTTTTTATGTATTTTTCATCATTCACAGTCCTCCTTTGCAAATATTAGCTTAATCAAACTGTCATCTTTTGATTCAAAAGTGTCACAACTGTCATTATGAGTCGAAAAGCAGAGTGTCGTAAAGTCTTCCTCTTCTAGATAGGCAATTGTACTTTTTCCATTGTATTTGATTTGAATTGTCAATATTTGAAGTGTTGAAAGCAGTTTTCCGTTTGAAATTGAAAGTGTTGTCTTAGTCGTCCTTTCTTTTTGAAAATAAATTGCTAAAGTGTCACTTGCAAGAAAAGTAGTTCAGATCTATACTTAGTTTTCTTTTTGGCATTCTCACATTAAGGAAATGGAAAAAACAAATACATGCATGTGCATTTGCATTTAGACTGCATGCAGAAAATGATTTAGGAAAAGTGCATTTAGTGTGTGCTCTTTGCTCTCTATTGAAAGAATCATACTCTTCTTTCCTTAGTAGCTAGGATTTTCATTGCTAAAAGGAAAGAAATGACTGTTTATCATTTTAGATTGCGTATTTAGGAATTTTACATCTACATCACGTGGTGAAACTTGAAAGGAAAAATTCTAAAAAATATCAACTCTAAAATAAACCTCAATGAACATAAAAATGCTTTGGAACCTAATACACAACATCTAGGAGTCCAGGCTAGAGACATATTCTGGCATCGTAAAGCCTGGTAACTATTGTTTTCATCGAAGGTTGGCTGATTCCTCCTCTTTGATACGACAAGTGCCAGTATGGACTTGTGCTCCTTGTACCATCGAGTATATATTGGGAGACCATAATAGGCTGATATCATTTATCCTTAGGAAGCCGTGTCAACTGCCCTATCGATTGCAATGCACTGAACACAACATTCAGGAAGATTGAATGCCATACGTAAAGTCCTTGGTAATTTTTCTTTAATTTACCACCAAGGTGTATATTGCAGTTTTGCAATTGGTTTGGTAATCCCTCTATCTAGATTTCCAGAGTAGTCACTTTCGTTCCTTTTCAACTCCTTAAAATAAAAGGTCCATTTGAGCACTTGTCACTTCAGGCTCATTAAAAATC
>APFE030378434.1:0-19420 GCA_000404065.3 Pinus taeda | reverse complement strand
AGTCACTTTCGTTCCTTTTCAACTCCTTAAAATAAAAGGTCCATTTGAGCACTTGTCACTTCAGGCTCATTAAAAATCGAAGGCAACTAGAGTCACCTTTAGCTTTTTCTCGACTCTTAAAAATTGAAAAATCAAATTTGTGTCAAAGTTTCATTAAATTTATTTAATTCGAAATAACATCCCTGTTCCCTCGTTGATCTTAGGTTGAGGTAATGGAGTCCACCAATCAAGGATTTCCCCTTGGGGGGAATCCTAGTCCTTTCTCTTCTTGGGGAGATATTGGTGCTCCATATATGGCTACATTGTCCCTTCCAGGAATCACAATTGGCCTGCCGATATGGCTATTCTCAACCTCTGTCGTTCAAAACACCGTAATTCCTTAGCAATCGAATCAGCAACCAGATGATACTGGAGTTTCTCCCTCACCTTCTACTTCGTTTGTTTCTCCCTCTCCTTCTTCCTCTTTGCTTGGTGAAACTAGTGATACTAAAAACCAAGTAACTGAGAAGAAGAAGAAAGGGAAGGAGAAGAAGAAGAAGAAGCCAGTCAAGAAAGGGGGCAACCATGCATCATCTGGTGAAAATCCGCACACCAAACCTTCCAAACCCAAATTTCCATGCATAATTTGCAAAGTAAACCACTTTCATCGAGATTGTTCTTGCATTATGTGGATCTTGAGAGACTGGTCTCCCCGCTTGCACCATCTGGTGTCATCAACCTTTGTTGATCATGTTGAGGACTCACCATTGACTAGTGAAAATGAAGTCAATGGGCGAAAAGGAAGATCTATATTTCCTTGTAGGTTGTGTGAAGGCGATCATGCCCTTCACTGTTGTCCTTTTCTGGATGAAGCTAAAAGTGTCTTGGATAACCGTCCTGCCTCATCGCAGCGACTTCCGCCTGGATACAAGAAACTCTTGCCACGTTCATCAGTAGTTGAAAATCCGACTGACATACCTCAGTTGTCGGTCGAAACACCTATCATTAAAGATAAACCCTCTTAGTCCATACCGGACCAAAGTCAACAGGTCGAGATGGCAGTCGATCCTGTCTTGCCTTTAGAAGGTCCACCTTCAGATGATACAGTTTCTAAAGAGAATGAGAACGACGTTGTTCAAATTATTTTTGTTAACATAGAGTCTGATGAACATGGGGGCAATATACCCATTCCTTTTCCACAAAAGGGAAGTTCCCCATTTCGAGAGATTCATCCGGCCATTTATTCGGTCCCTCCTCCAAGCAATCTAGTCGTTTCCTTCGATTAGAACCTACTAGCAGGACCTCGCCTTCCATCTAATGTACCATTCCAAATCATAGTACAAGTTTACAAAATGATCATGTCTAGCACTATCATAGATGAAGGGTCTTCCGTGAGTATCCTTTCCTCAACTGCTTGGAAAGTGCTTGGTTCGCCATCGCTTCTACCTGAGAATTGAAATTTGTCAGGCTTCAACAAAGGAACCAGTTGATCATTAGGGATCCTTCCAAATTTGCCCATAACTTTGAGAAGGAAAATCGTTCACTTGAACGTGATGGTAGTCCAAGGGCCACTAGATTACAATCTACTCCTTGGGTGTGACTACATTTACAGCATGGGAGCTATTCTTTCCACAATCTTTCGGGTGACATGTTTCCTGTATGAAGGCAAAATGCTGCAACTTGTCAACCAGCTTTTATTTCCCGGTTCGAACACAATTATGAATCAAACACCATCCCTAAATGGTCTCTTTGCATCAAGAATGTCTCTTCAACCTCCAGTTCATCCACCTAATTACCGCGAGTAATTCGGTGAATGTAACGAAGATTAGGGGGCATGCACCCTAGTCTACTTCGGCAGGCAAAACCAGATGAAAAATAGATTTCCTTGTAGGTTATATGACCAGTCTGAAATGCCATTTTTGCGTCGGATATGGGATCAGTCTGGAAAATGATCTCCTCGCACGTTATGTGATTGGAAGCTCACACCATTCACCTTTGTCTATTTCGATGGACAGAGCTAAGGAAGTGTTTTGTCTGCTCCGCAAAAGAAATGATCCTGCTTAAATGCAGGAACTTCCATAAGGGAACTCAAAATTTTCATTTTCTCAACACCTAGGGGCATGCAAACCTTTTTTATGGAAGTGAAAAGCGACCAGTGTAACTCTAACCTCGTAGTGTTTTAGACTAACTTTTAGTTCAACTTCTTAGGTTAGGTGAATGGAAGCTCACACCATTCACTTTTGTTGGTGGCGCGCACGCAAAGTAAAGGAAATGTTTTACCTAAACTATCCTACCTAACCTCAGTTGTTCATTAATTCTTAGTGTAGTTAGTTCTGTAGTTGGTCGTTTCCAGCCTGCATACAAAAGGAAATGAGAAAAGTTTCGCATGGGGCAAGCTCACTAAAAAATGAACCTACTAATAAGAGACATCTTTAAAGACGACTGGCATGAGCAATGTTACCGCAGGGTTCAAGCTCATTAAAAAAAATAAACCCGCCACTGAGCATAGTTTCTAAAGATTCAAGCTCATTAAAAAATGAATCCACTCTCGGTAATAACCTTTGTGATTGCATTACTATCATCCTTTTGAGCCTTGGTTGTGTTCTTACCGTCACCTCCATTCTTTTGGTCGATCATACGCCTCCACTTGATTGTTTACCCTTTTGAGGAACAGCTACGATGAGTGATTCTATCAGCCACCCTCGTTACACTACCGTGTTTGAGAAGTTCCAAACTTACCTAGAATCAGTTGCTACCCGAAAACATCACTTGTTCCTAAAAAACGAGTCTCTTTTAAGTTCTTTTTAGACTCATAAAATATGAAAAGATTGTCGAGCTTCTGGCCTTTCCAGCTCGTTAAAGTAAAGAGAAACGTCATCCCTCCTCTACATTTTAATCTTTTTGGACTGAGGGATTGTTACACAAAAAGATCGAGCACTTGTCTTATTTGGCTCATTAAAGCTATCGAAAAGTCATCCCTTTCATATTATTTTATACTTTTTGGGACTTAAGGGATTATGCCATGAAAAAGGACTGTTGGAGTTTCCTTTCCATCTCTTTTGAAACTCTCTAAACATGAAAAGGACCGAGTTATCTTTGTCATTAAACTCATTAAAACAATAGCGACAAACTTGTCCATCCAGACAAGAGCGAGTTTCACTGTCTCTAGGCTCGCTAAAACATAGCGACAGGTTTGCCCGAAGGGAAAATTATAGAACAAGCATATGTTATCCTCCTCAAGCTTGAAAAAAATAAAGAGGTACTGGTCAGCAATGACTGGGGAAAAACGGGAAGAAAACTTGAAGAACTTCATTGGTAGCAGGTCACTCTTGAACATGACAGTTTCACTCCATCACCATGATTGAGTCAGGTTGGGTTATTTTGTTCACTGGTCACATCACCATTGGTCCTCCGTACCATCCATTTTTGGGGTTAAGGCTACCAATCAATCTCAGTGTCACCGATATGTTCAAGAGAAGTCATTCAGAGAATTCACCAACCCAGCTAACGCCTCATCCACTACAATACCTTCACTCTCCATTTTTCATGACCGCTAATCCTGAACCTTGTATCATCAGATCGTTTTCAGCTCTAGAAAATCATTTGCTTCGTTTCATGTCGTAGATGTGGGATTCATTAAGGCCCTCCTACGATGGGTCACTTCTTGTCAACATCAGCTCATTATCCAAGAAGTTTACTTAGGAACAACCCTTTCAGTACTTTGAAGCTTGCATGCCTCAATGGCAAGTTTCTAACTTCCGACAACAAGTTTACATCAATGGCCTTCAACCAAAAGATTTTGCATGGTGTTCGACATCAGATCCTATATTCACACCACATGAATTGTACTGTAGTACCTTGAGGGTCATTATCATTATCGATGATTCCTCTCGCGCCTGTTAATAGCTTACATCATTGGCTGGTAATTAGGCGATGTCTTTCCATGTTCGACTTCAAAACATCTTTTCACATGGATTGACTTGTACATTGGGCGAAGATTGATTGAGTTTGAAGACCCCGGATCTAGTTTCATCCATCCGGGCTGCAATATATTCAGGGAAATAAAGACATCAAATGTATACCATAGCTACAAATGATCATCCAAGCTAAGGGATGATGGCTCTCCAAGAATCACTAGCCTGCAACAGCGGACGATTGTCTATCCTATGTACATGAAAATGAATTTATAAAGCTGAGCATGGGAATGCCCGCCTCAGCTAGATCATGAAAATAATATGAAGATAATGTATTGTATTGTATTTTATACAGGTCACCTTCCAGTTCGAAAAACCTCGGATCCTCATGATAAAGCATTTCACATGACATCAGAAGATTTACGACCTCATACTTTAGGGGGCAACTGTTATAGACATATTTGGTCACTGAAACGCCAATCACATATGTCGATAAACCAAGGGCTCTTAAACCCCTAAAAGTGTTGTTTCACACCTTAAAGGATCATGGTCAACTAATTACATCATTTCCCAAAAGTTCCACTTGAAAAACCTCTCAGAATTGGCCAAAACTGGACCATACAGACTGCTCCATGCTAAGGGTGCGATGCACACTAGCTATTACACTGCCCAGGTGCGATGCATACTGAAAGAGCCTTCTGTGGGGTGCGATGGGTGAGAGTAGACAAATGGCAGAGACAGTTTTCTAAGTGGAAACCCAAGGAATCTTCTAGAAACTTCTCATATGACACTTGCCTCTCTGAATTCGCCCAGGGATGAGTAAGAGATCATGAAATCTCTGAGTGGAACCAAGAATTATCAGTGAAATGACACTAATCAAAAACCCAAAAGCTGACTCACCCCTCTGTAAATATCTATAAATGGATCCCTCAGCTAAGAGATCCAAAGGCTGGAATTTTGTAATTTGTAAGGAAGTGATGTTGGTTTCTCTTTGAGACATTGTATTATTGGGTGATCTTACTTTTCATGAGGTGAAGAGGGCTTTCATGCTTGGAGGATGATGCTGGATCAGACAACTGGGTTATAATCCTCTCTTCTACTTCTACTATCAATAAAGTTATTTGAGTTTTCCTCCATATAATTGTGTATTTGTAAATCTTGTTTCTTGTGGATGCAATTGTATGGTTAATGTATTTCTGATTCTGCATTGTTTATGATATCATAGATCTCGATGCTTTGATGCTGTGTTGTTGCTTTGCCTCTACAGATATTCTCTAAAGTGGGGCAAGTAGGAGAAGAGTGGCAAGCTCTATCAAGGGAGAGAGGAAACAAGCAAGGAGCCAAGCGGAAGATACAGGTTGGTGCTCTCTACTTCTCTTTTATCTATCATACATAAAGGAAATCTCGAAGTCCTTTGAATTATTTGTTTCTAAGATAGATACCCGTCTTAGTGGGACTAGCAGATCAAAAAGGCACTAGTTTTCCAAGAAACAAGTTCCCGTATATGGTGAAGTTGGTGGAGTGACCGCCATGCCTTTTGGCATGAGATCTATATCGTGATCCTGCACTAGCTGAACCACATCTGTATCCATATTCTCCAACATCTATTCAATCTCTTGAGAAAAGTCCTGCTCCTGCGACTACTCACCCTGTTTGCTATCTGCTAGATGTTTTGATGAGTCAATAACCTGTATTGGTGTAGTTTCATCAATGTGTGCACACAGTGCTTCCCAATGTTCCTATTCCCATTTTCGTTCCTTCTCCTTTTTGTGTAGCTCTTGTTCTTCCATTAGTTCTTCCTTCACCTCCTGTAACTTCTTTTGAGCCTCATCCAGTTTCTACTTCTCCCTCTCTCTCTGCGCAATCCTTCTATTGTGCTATCGCTTCCTTGCCTCAATCTCGAAAGACTCTCTTAATACAAGTGGATTTCCCTTGAACTTGCATCTTTTCTCTACCTTTGTTTTTTCGGCAACCTTCCTCTTGCCTTTGTCATGCGCAGGTCTGCTACCCTCTGTTGTGCTAATATTAATGTTGTCTGAGATGCTCCTGCCTTGTGCATTGCTGACCATTCTATAGCTACTCTGACTCATTCATCGAGCCTGAAGGAGTTGTAGAATTATCTCCATGGGTCTTCCTCGGGCCAATGACATGCCCCGTGGATCCAAGGATGATACACTCTTGCATAGTGGTCCTCCACTAAGCGATGCCGGTCATATGGATTGAAACTTTTGGTGCCAAAGGTAAATCTCTTGAATCCTTCGTCTTGGCCTCAACATGCTTGAGATACTAGATCTCATACAACCCGATCAACAAAGGAAGAGCGGGCCAAAGTGACTTCTTCTTCCTATGCAGTCTTGCTGACAACCCTGTCGAGATGTGGTATGCAACCTCTTGCATGACCAACTTATCCATGGCAAACTTTAGTAACACATGCAGAGCCTTCTCCATGATATACACTCAGACGAAGGTGCCAAGGGGTGAGGCATGCCAATCTGCTATTTTTACCAATGCCTCCATTGCTGCCTGCGAGATGCAAGGCAGATCCTGTTCAAATATCATCCTATACACGGGGGTGACGAAGTGGTCTGATAGTTGTAGTATAAATCCATGGAAGTTGCACTCGAAGAACAACCTTCCATAGATATGCACAAAGGTTTCTGAAGGCGTCCATGCCTAACCCAAGCTAGGGAACTGTTGACAGACATAGATTGCATCAAGCATGTAGGCGGACATGAATAACTTTGTTTCCTAACCGTTGGGCAACTGTCAGGCATTTGTTACTTTCCCCTTATGTTGGAGAGCCAACATCTCTGACCAATTGAAATGTTTTCCTTCATTCGCCAGTTGATCCAAAACAATCACCCAACTCTGCGGGAAGGTCTCCATACTCTCTTGGCCATATAAGAGACATGCTAAGATGACCAAGAATTGATAAGCCTTCCGCAATGTCTTCATCTTGTATACTTGGTTGTTTGTTGTACTGAACTTAGATGAATCTCTCATCCATCTCTTCAAGATGTCTCTTGAGTCTGCAATGTTGTTCAGATTGGTGAAGGGTGAATCCATTGTGTTCACCGACTGTGGTAAGTGATACATTTCCTGAAAGTTCTCAGCCCTGAAGATAGAAATTTTTGTTCCACTGACACTACTCAACACCATTGTCTCTAGATCATTATGCGAGACAATCCAGTGGATCATGTCCGCACAGGGAAAGGCGAGATACCTACATGAAACCCAGTACAATCCAGACTTGTGTATGTTGACATAGACTCTGTGGTCCACCAAATTCTCCTCAAAAGAGCATGAAAATATATCATTGATGTCCTACCATTTGATCTTGATCTACTTGTCTATAAACAACTTAGTGTCTTCATAGATGGGCAAGCTCATAGACACTTGCTCGAACATATCTTCAGTTGCACTCTCAATGGTGCCCTTTGACCCTACTCCCTTGGAAGCCATTGTACCTGTATTGTTGAGAGACTGATGAACACCTTTGATACCTAGAGACAAAGAAACACTCATAACAAGCAAAATGTTAGTTGAAAACTAAAAGCAACTTGAGGACTGACATGCAACACACCTAGGTGACTGACTGAGAAATCTGCACAATTTTCTCTGGGAGAGGCTAGGAGACTGACTGCTAGAACTGCACAAAGAACAATCCGAACTGCCAATGAGCTACTGACTGTTGAAACTAGGCAGACCACAGTCTGTCTTGGCCTGCTGAGGACTAGAACTGCATAATCCCCAGTTTCTGTTAGCATGACTGCAACCCCAGAAAATTGTACCGCGCAATCCCCGAGGCCAAATGAGGCACTGCCTCTCAGAATTGCATAAAGCACACCCTTGGAGGCCAGTGTAAGGCAAGCTCTGCACAATTTCTAGGAGCAAGGCAAGGCCTTCCATCCCAGAAATGTGGAGTGTAAGTCGATCAAGGCAAGGTCCAGACCAAGGCAGAATAGACCCACCAACTGCTGACTGAAAACAGTAAGGACTGAATGCATGTGTGAAGCTAGGTGCAGACATGAGTAAATGAACATGCATGCAATCAGTAAGTTCATGATTCAGTAAGATGGGAAAAAAACAAAGTGTGTGAAGTGAGTCACCGCAACGGTGATCATCAGTGCAGAAACAATTTCATGCATGCAACAACAAAGAAATGCAATGGAAAACTTGCAAAAATGCTTGTACAAGCTAACGTGGATTAAAATTACAACAAGCGTTCAATAAAACCAAGCAAACAACACTCATACAAGCGGAAATACAAAAAGCAATAGAAAAGCAACAAAAGACATGAAAAACAGACTTACCCTGAAAAAGATGTGCTGAGTGTGCCGAAGGTTCCTAGATGCATTGGGAATGCCAGAGCTCCAAAATCAAAGGGAAGAATGAGTTCTGAAGTGTCGAATAAATAGTTTTGAAAAGATCGAGGATGATGACTTGCATGCCACAAATTTAGGAAAAAGTGATACTTAGCGGGAGGTTTCTAAAATGGATCTTGCATGTAACCTTGAGTTGCTAAAAAAGATCCCTAAAGTCTCGAGATGACTTTTGTTTTTTCAAGAAAAATCTTCCATGTATGCAAGGAAAGATTGCATAATCTTGGAGGGAACCATTCAACCTGTGAGCACATGCAATAGACACCAAGCCTCGGGATGACTTCTGCGCAGTTTATGGTCTGAGCGTCTCTGGCTGCCCCTCAATCTCTGCACAATTTCTGGATTGAAGCCAAGGCTACCAGCTAGAACTGCGTAAATTCTGAGAGCAAGCCTGGTGATGGGCTGCTCTACGCAATTTTCTTGGGGAAGGCAACCTAGATGCTTTGTGCAATTTTAGAGAGCAGCTGGCTGCTAGGATACTTTGCGCAATTCTGGAGAGCAAGACTGGTTTCCCTCTAGTTTTGCGCAAGTCAACACAAGAACCGGTTGAAAACCATGTCACAGGAGGTCAGTTTGCAGGTGAAAGGCAAGCAATTTAGTGAACACACACTGATAAGCCAAAGAAACTCAACTGAAAACATAAGTACCTGGGCAGTGCAAGACATGCTGCTAAGGATGGTTGGTAGGGAGGCTCCAAAATGAAGCTAAGGGAAAATTTTAGAGGATGGTTGTAGCCGCTACAACAAAATTTTGAAATGATTAAAAACAAACAAAGAAAAATAAGAAGAAAAATTTACATTTGCAAAATTTAAATTAACCATAAAATTTATAATTTTATAATTTTATTTTATAATAGTGATCCTATAACATAACATAAACTAGTACAACCACATTAAAAATATTAAGTGGTTGATATAGGCGAAGGCTTCATAAATATAACCAAAAAAATTGTTGCACATGAATAATGACTTAATAAATCACACATTTACCTAATTAACTATGTATAAAAGGGCTATGGGGCAGCTTTAACTTAAGAAAAAAAATGAATTATAAATGAATTTTATAAATAATAATGAGAAACTTATCATGGAGGAACTTATTAGAAATGGAATAATCTTAAATCCCTAGCAAATTGGTGGGTGGGGAGTCACATGGCATGAATCTAATTTTTTAAATTTATTTACATCTATTTAGTGGGCATCATCCTCCTTTATCATGAACACCATAGCTTTTGCTTGCATATGCACACATTATGCACACTTTATTCTCGATATCTTATCCATGGCCTTAAAAAATGGCGTAGTCTAACTTATAGACAAAATAGCCCTTTTCACCAGAATTTACCAAAATTTGGGCAATATAATTTCAATATTTTTTGTTGTTTAAAATACATTTTTGAATGCATAAATAGATTCAACACCCTGAAGAACTCTAGGGTACTCAAATTATGCAGATTAATCAATTTAAACTCAAGATTTCAAAAATCCCTGTCAGATTTTGATTAAAACTAACCAAAAAAATGGTCGTGAAAAGGGCAATTTCTTCTATAAGTTAGACTACACCTTAAAAAATTGTTTAGCAGGTTTTTCTACCACTCCAACATGTATGCCTCCATCATTTATTATGCTCATCTCTTCCCTTCCACGCGATTCTATCATGGTGTAGGGATTCAATGATCTCCTCCCATAACTCCAATGTCCAAAGTGAATGTGGCACTAACTTAATCTCTTGCAATCCTTCATCCCCTACGGTTCTCTATAGTTTTTTTTGCACAAGCTTAAACTCCACACAATAATCACAACCCTTTAGCAAATGCTAGCTCCTAATCTATTGAGGATATACATCTCCACATTATTGTCTATATGTCATCACCATTGTGAGAGTTCAACTATATGACTTTGATGCCATATCCTTATTCCATGCTATGTTCCCTGATTATCATCCATAGCTATAAACTGATTACAGCTCATCTAAATATGCCCCTACTCATTTTGTCACATAGAGCACTTACTTTAACGAGTCATACTTGTGTGCCTCAACACAGCCCTTGGGGTTTGTCCTTATTAGCTTTCTCTCTTCACAATAGACCATATACATGAATGTGGCTACATCATGTCCAATAAACTCTCCTCTACCTTGGTGTGCAGGGGAGAAGCGATGGTAGGCCATATCAATTTTGATTCATGTCTCTGGCAAAACTCCCAAGAAATTAATACGATTTTATTTCTAGTGGGGATTACTATGACAATCCTTATGGAAAAAACCTTCATCTTGATGCTCAAAAGCGCCTCGACGTAAAACTCGATGAATTCATTATTTCTATTGGAGGAGTCACACAGAATGGTAACATGAATAAGATCATTAGTTTCTTGCCCCATATTTACCATGAATATGCATGGTGAATCCTCAGATTCAATTCCACCATCACTCGCATTGAGTAGATCATGATCTACCATTTATCACTTTTCACAAGATATTTCCTCATGTTTTTTATTTGTCTTACATTACTCACTAAATTCAACCACTATTAAAACATCATGCACCCATAGTGTAAAATGTATGATGATTGCATATCACAATTATGCAAATTTTCTTTTTCATGGCTTGGCTCTTTTCACAACCTTCTTCTGTTATTAGCTCGGACTTAAGGCCAACCTTCTGCACATACACTCTATTAGGCCATCCACACTCAACTCTAGTTGTGATTCCAATCAACAAAAAATAAGACAGTACTGTAAAAGAAATAAATAAATACATCATAAACACATAGACATTAATAGAATGGATACAATGTTTTACCTTGAAAACCCTTATAGGAAACTGACTAAGATCATTCATGGCCCAATGATATTTACAATAGATTCTTTACACTTTTAAATAGGGTATACTAAAAAAATATGAATATTATGGATAAAATCATAAACGTTAAGCCAAAATAATGCCAACAATATATTGACATTAACCTAATCAAATTTAAGAGAACTATCTATTTGTGTGAAAATATTTCATTAAAATTGTTTGTTTAATAGGAAAATGGCATGCCTATTCCTAAAGACCTTGCACTCAAAATAGTCTCTTTTTATATTAATAGATGACAAAAAAAAAATCACGGAAACCAACTATACAATTTCAAGCAAGATTGTGATTTTGTGTTGTTTAAAATATATTTTTGAATGCATAAATAGATTCAACACCCTCAAAAACCTGAGGCACATGCACTTGAATTCTGTAGATTAAATAGCTTAAACTCAAGGTTTTAAAAATCTCTACAGAATCCATGAAAAAAAAATGCTCAAAAAGTCATTTTGTCTATTAGTTAGGCCATGCCTTAAAGAACAGTGACTCAAAATTCTACTTTTATTGGGTACAACTTAATCAAAAAGTGCTTCCCCTCTTGAACAATGTAAATTTCAAACTTAACTTAAATTTTATGAAACCTTAAGTTAGATTTTGGATGAACCTAGTCCAAAAAAATGTTAAAAAATTAAAATAGTTAGAGTACTTTATTTTGCTTTTTAGTATAAAGGTGCCCTCCAACTCACTATGGTAGAGATGTGGCAATGTATTGGTTAACATTTTGACTCTAGCAAAATAAAATAAAATAAACATACAATTAATAATTATAATTGTAATTAATTATAATTAATAATTAAACCAACCTAAATCCATTTTAATTCTAGATTTACTAATTCTAAAGAAAGATCAAATATCTTGAGGATCTTAAAACTAATTCTAAAAATTTACTCTGGTGTGTTGTGACAATGATATTAGATTCAAGAAATAATTAAAGAGATATAGCATAGTGAATATAAGAAATAATTAAACTCATATTTATGTTGAATTTTGGGTAAAATGTTGGATTTGAATTAAAAGTGATTAGGAAAAAATCGTGAATATGTTAATTTTTGAATAAAATATTGAAAGAAAAATAGATTCCGAGAAAAGGACGTGTTATTTATAGTAAAATTGATTAAAAAGATATAAGAAAAATATAAGGTTAGAGTAAGCCTAACACAATACCTTTACCGGAGGTTAGGTGTGAATGTAGATATTCGGAAATTCTCTACTTTGGATTCGTTGGGGTGAGGAAATTTCTTCCATCGGAGTGATTGGGTGCATGCTGGCTGTGGGTGTGGTTTGTCGCAGAACTTTAACACTGATGGTGGAACGGTCGAGTCATAAAGTCGGGTTATAGGATTTTGTTTAATCAGTTTTTTGGATAGAGTTGAGATTCGGGTTATATTTGACGGGCAATTTTACTTATTAACTAAATGTTTATAATAAATGTTTTTAAAAAAGTTGTTTGGTTATTTATTTATTATATATTTTAAATTTTTTATGGTTAATATAAGTTTGTGTTGGTAAAATTTTCAATTGTGGTTTATAATAAATATGTTTTAATTAGTGATATTATAGATGTGTATGTTTTATATTATTTTGGAAAAATCAAATAATGTTTTTTCTCACTATTAAGTTAGTCAATGATTTGATGTAATTATGTTGGTAATTATTTATGTAATTTCAAATATCTTATATATTATGCTAAATATTGAAAAGTTTTCAAGTAGATTGGTCAAAGAATTTATTTAATGTTCAATGTGATGAGTTGGGTTGAAAAAAAACTTTATAAATGATAAAATAAAGTTGGACTCATTTTTAAATAAGAATTTAGAAGAATTTTAACTTTTCATGTAATAATAATATGGGATGCATTTTGAAAAAAATCATTAAAAAATAAAAATAAAACTTTCCTACAAAAAGGCTAACACCTAAAATCATTTTGTTTGCTCTAAAAATCTTTAATTAAATATTTGTAAAATAATTCAAGTAAAACCATATCTTATGAATATATTAAAATTTGTAGAGACATAAACATTTCCACGTCAAAATTGTAATATTTAAAATTTTTGTTATCATGTTATGTAAAAAATATCATTAAATCTAATATTAATATTATAAATTTAATAACTTAGGGTTAATACCAATTATATTAATATAATATTAAATTTGTTATATTCCAATATATATTAATATATCATGATATATATTAACTCTAGATATATATGGGAGGGAAGAACAAAGACAAAGTGATAGAGGTGGAGATATAGAGGGAGTGAGAGGAAGGGAGAGAAATGGAGAGAGGAAGGATGAGAGAGGACTTGATAGACACGGGGAGAGGGAAGGATAGAGAAATGGAGTAGGAAGGAATCAGAGGGAGGGAAGAAGAATCACGAAGAGAGAGAAAAGTTGAGATGGAGAGAGTGTATATGTTTGAGGGTGAGATAGAGAGATAAAGAAGGAGAGATAGAGAGAAGAGGGGGGGAGAAGGAGAGATAGTGACAAAGTTGGAGAGAGCGAGAGAGAGAAACATGGAGGGATTAGGGGGAGAGACAGAAGGAGGCATGAGAGAAAGGGAGAGAGAGGAAGGGAGAGAATGAGGGAGGTAACAAGAAAGACACAGAGATAGAAAGGTGGAAAAAGAGAGAGGGAGTGATAAGGGAGATGGAGAGAAGGGAAGAGAGGAGAGTAATATGGAAGAGAGATAGAAGGGGGGAGAAAGGGAGAGAAGGGGAAGAAAGAGAGAGAGGGATAAGAGGGGGAGGGAGAGATAGATAACTATGGAGAAAGAGTGTGCATGTTTTGGGGGTGATATAGAGAGACAAAAGACAAACATAGAGAGATAAATATATAGATGGAAGGTAAAGAGAGGGGTGAAGAGAGAGATAGAGAGAGGGATAGATAGATAGATATGGAGGGAGAAATCATGTGTGTTTTCCAAGGTTCGGGGGGGGGATGAGTTAGAGAGACAAATAAGGAGAGATGGAGGGAGATATAGATATAGATGGAGAGGGGAGAGAAGGAAGAAGATTTTTTGCACTAAATGCATTAAATTCATGATAGATGGTGATTTATAGTCCTATTTTATTTCTTGCACTAGGTGTATTAATTTTCAGTGTAGATGTTGATTTCTAATGATATTTGATTACTTACACTAGATGCATTGATTTTAGTGTAGATGATTGATTTCTAACCCTATTTGATTGCTTTCACTAGATGCATTGCTTTCGTTGTAGATGTTTTCTAATTCTATTTGATTGCTTGCACTAAATACATTGATTTCGGTGTCGATGTTGATTTCTAATTTTATTTGATTGCTTGCACTATATGCATTGATTTCGATGTAGATGGTGATTTCTAATTCTATTTGATTGTTTGCACTAGATGCATTGATTTCAGTGTAGATTGTGATTTCTAATCCTATTTGATTGTTTGTACTAGATGCATTGATTTTAGTGTAGATGGTGATTTCTAATCCTATTTGACTGCTTGCACTAGATGCATTGATTTTAGTGTAGATGTTGATTTCTAATCATATTTGATTGCTTGCACTAGATGCATTGATTTCAGTGTAGATGCTAATTTCTAATCTTATTTGATTGCTTGCACTAGATGCACTGATTTTAGTGTAGTTGTTGATTTCTAATCTTATTTGATTGTTTGCATTAGATTCATTGATTTCAGTGTAGATGTTTTCAAATCTTATTTGATTGTGTGCATTAGATGCATTGATTTCAGTGTAGATGATGATTTTTTATTTGATGTAACTCAATGTATGATGGTACATTAACTTAAAGTGATTTGGTTAAAAATGTGTATTGATTTTAGTGTAAGCACAAAAAAATGGTTGACAATTTACATTGATTTTTGTGTTATAGTAATTCAACCTATTAATATTGGAGAGCAAGAGAGACAAGGTATGATGTTTACTACAATAGCTTGAGTTAAAGAATTGAATGGTTTACAATCTCAACTATCCTTTTCATATAATCGATATGAAAAGATGGAAAAACTAACAAATAATTTAAAGATTTTGTAAATTTGACCACTCATTAAAAAAAATCAAAATTACATTATTTCTCAAATATTGCGAAACAAACTTAATAGATAAAAAAAATTCATCAAAATATTTTGAAGGAAATAAATTATTTCAAACATTAGCAATGAAACAAATGATTTCAAGAGTAATATTGATGCAATAAATTGTTAAAACTACTCTTCAAAATATATTTAGTAATACCTAGAGGAACACTATTAAGAATTATTAATTGTCAAAAGTTGTGATACCTAAAATTAAATGAAATATATGTGTAGTATCAATTCTCTTGCAAAAAATTGACGAGATTGTCTCCCTTTTCATCACCAACTAATTACTAACACACAATTACATACACATATAGAAACATAATACAAAAATTGTAACATTCACAAACATTACCATCTAAATCCAAACACATAAACACACAATCCACTCAAAGCATCCAAGCGCAAACATACAAACACATTCAAGGCAAGCAACAAAAACAAACTTAAAGAAGAGAATGATATAGACATTTCAAACAAAGAAAACATAATGTAAATTTCAAAGTATGAAGCTTATCTCAAACATATACATAATAATGATAATTTAAAAATGTGGCATTGTCTCCCTCAACTGAAACTATCCTAGATCCATCTAACTTCGGATCTATCATGCGTCGATAGGGATCAAATCCTTCAAGGTGCAAACATTTCCTCAAATTCTACACTCCATAGTGAAGGTTTGCACCTCAAGAGATTCAATCCCTCTCAGCGCATGATAGATCCGAAGTTAGATGGATCTAGGTTGGTGGCGGATCAATTCAACATGTCATCAATTGTTTATGGTGAATCAACCCAATTAGGGAGCCAACATTGTACCACGGCCTACGAATCCCGGTGACTGTAATGGTGTCTTTGTTGTTTCCTTGCAAAATCAAACTTGAACTCCAACCACTGTCGTACTTGATTTCCTTGGTATTGAAATAGTTGCCGATGTTATTTCAGTTGTGGAGTATTGGAATTGACAGATTTCTGAGGTACAAGCAGACTCTAAAAATCGTGGCAATGTTATATACAAGACATTCACTATTTTTGTGGGTTTCCAGGGAGCGATTATTAATGCCATCTTTTCTTGTGCATGGAAAATAAAGGAGTCACTTGGTTGTGATGATTGGTGGAATATGCTTATTCTGTTAGCCCTTCTTCTGTCAACCCTTGTTTCCTCGACAACAATTGTCATTGTCCTTTATGAGTTCGTGCAACAATTCAAGAAGCTCGAACTTGAACGACAATATCAACAAGAACATAAATTATTCGCTACTAGATAACTATCTTCAAGATGGAAGATTGACAAGGAGTTGGCTATTCCTATTGTCCAACTATATAAGAGGGTTCGCGGTATCTGGAGATCATACAGACTCGTATTAGTAGCACTATGATGTGCATTTATGGTCATTTTCATCATTTTCTCAGTATGCATCTTTGTCATCAGGATCCAGGGATGGAATTTGACGGGAAAAATGCCCATCATAGGGCATTTTACCCATATTTGATGTTTAATATTTTTTTATGCCCATTTTTCCTGATGTTCTTAGCATTGTGGAAAATGTATTTTTGAAGGTTAATAATTTTATGAAAACGTCATTAATGCTTATTTATTTTCTCTTTACTTTGCTGTAACTGGTGAAGGTCTTTATTTTTCTATAACCAATGAAGATCTAGGGCCAAGGAGTTGTTGGAAACTTGGCATAAATCTTCAAATTCCAGTGGCACAAGGACAATCGACACCTATAAGACGTGTTGTGATACTGATTATAGGATAGACTTAGGCTAAGCAGTGTTACGGTGATGAAGAGTTTGGTAAATGTAATTAATGCTAACACCAATCAACCTAAGAGAAGATAGAGGGATGAAACTGAACCACAGTGTACAAGTTTTGATAATGTGCAATTTGAATAAGGGTTGGGCCTTCAAATATCAGTGTGTGGAGCTCGTGCTATGGATGTTGTGTATTGTGATGTACCTTATGGTTGCAGCATTTAGTTCTAGTGTAGCACGTTTGCCTTTTTGAATATGGAAATTTGGAAGAATATCAATACTAGTAGCATTGTATAGAATTCAGATTGGGTGTGGCAAATTTGTCCTTCCACATTTTGGGGGAGAATATCAATTAGAGTAGCCAATGAACAACTTCTAAAACATGGTCCACATTTTGGGGGATAATATCAATTAGAGTTGCCAACATGCAGCTTCCAAAATAGGATCCTTCCAAACTTGCACACCCTTGATATTTCGGCCCCTCATCCACCAAGATTCGAGTCACGATAGAAGTAGTGCTAATTCTATGTTGTTCCCTGTCCCAATTCAGCTGAAGCAACATGTGTTGATTGAGTTCGAGCTTCACTACTAGGAGCAGAGCAAGCCAATACAGAGTCGGTTCTATATGACCTTGAAGGACACACCACAGCAGGAGGCGGACACACCACAACAGGCTTCTCTAGATCCAGACACACCACGACAGGCAAGCACATATGAAACTCTGCTTCGATATTTTTCCAGAGGATGAAATAAATGTTTCTATTTTAGTTTTGAAGTCTCCCACGACGTGGTTGTCTTCATTTGAGGCATGAAGACAAGTTTCATTTAGTCTCTCACCATGTTTATTTTCCAGAACAGTTGCAGACATTAAGAACTTAAACTTTGGTCGTGAAACTTTAATGCCCAGAACAGTTGCCGGCATTCCCGCATAAACTTGATTTTTTTGCTCATTATTTTATGAACAAACAGTTTAGTATAGGAAATGTTTTATGTAAGTTTTAAAGTTGTGGCGATATTTATTGCCAGTTTTCGTGATCTCTATGCACAATCATATAGCTTTGTAATGTTCGTATTTTCTTTATTTATAAATATTCGAATCAATTCCTCAAATAGCAACTTTATTTAGTGTTATAATATGTATGCATGAGGCACCTAAATGTACCCTGTTATCTGTCTATAATTATGTTCATATATATATATAGAACTGGTCCAAAGAACACACATCTATGGTCAACAAACTAGATATACACTCTACCTGGATCATCTATGTCCGAGGGATAGGCACAAACCCAATCCACTTTTTCTTGCCGCGGGACTTAGGTGAATCCATCTTTCTCTAGCTACTCGGATAGGTAGAGATATATTGAAATTAGTTTGCTTTCCTAGCTTTGTTTGAACCTCAATAGCTGCACCTCAACCTATTGCTTGGTTGATCGAAAATCTGTCACGAATTTGAATCCGCGTGCTTTCATTCATTCCAGTCTGTCTCATTCCTATCAATGCAATGGAAAGTTAGCTCATTTGATTACTTAGCAAATGGTCATTATATACATAGAAAAGTTACTATTACGGTAACACAAACAAGGCTATCATTATTAGTAGCATTTGGAAGAGATATACAAATGAATGTTGTTCTTTTTCCATGGGACCAAATTGCTACATAGGTAACAGGCAAGTAGAGAAAAATAACAAAGAATTGACTATTGTACCTTTCATAAAGCAGTGAATAAATTTTGAACCTCATATGCATCAACGTGCAATCTAGATGCTCTAGCATTCTTACAGTAGTAATCAAAATTTGACCTTAACCATAAGTGAAAATCAAATTCTATGGAGAAGAAATTTAAGCATTCTACATGCAGAGAAAATATAGGAATTAATAATTTCCTTTTTCTTGAGAATTCTAGCAGACGAAACCAGAGTCACAAAAACTTATGTTTGATAGTGGCAAGAAGGACCAGCATTGGAGGTAGCCCCTGCTCAACCAAAAACCCATCGTAGGCGAAGGGTTGGAAGCCAAAATTGACTATGCAAACTAGCGTCTATGACTCCCGACAATAACTAGTGGCTTTCGGTTGACATTATGATAAAGACACTCCACCTCCCTACAGTCAATCGAGTTCATTCCTACTTTTATCAATAATTTTTATTTTTAGTATAGTGTCTTTTTCTCACTTCCTTTTCCAAATAACAATGTTCTAAGTTCCTATCCCTACAATCTCTCAACGTTGCGGTAGGGCCTGTTTCTCAACAACACCCCTTGTTTGCATATGTTTTCTCGTTATTTCTGATAGATATTTGACAAATAAACAAAATGATGGGCCCTCTTTGTAAGAATAGCGAAATGGCCTTTTTCTTTTAAACTACGTCTAAAATAAATTCTGTTTTGGATTAGATATGTACATACCTTTTCTGTTTTGTTTGAATTATAAAGAAAAGTGTATTCAATATGTATCAATATGTACTAGG